>JAKCPI010031384.1:0-18150 GCA_023213315.1 Euborellia annulipes | reverse complement strand
AAAAAAGCATGTTCATATTTGAAGAAATAGAAGAATTAAAAATTTTATAACATTTTATTTTTAGAATGAATTTTTTTTTATTAGGCCTAAATGCTAGTTTCTAGCTTATAGATGTACAGGAGAGGTTTGACTCACTTACAGAGGTTTATCCATAATATTCAAAATATTTAGTCGTGAGCATGATAAAGAATAATTTATTAGCGTGTGATATACAAAGTAATTATTAGAGAGCATTTACAAAGAAAGCAAATAATATGAGAAATTCACTTAAAAAAATCACTTTCATTTCTGTCATTTACGTAATTCTGAATGATATCATCTTCGGTGAGTTCTCCAGCAGTAGCCACGTCGTCGTCGAACCGTATAAAATCTTCAAAGATTGATGTTACCTCAAAATCGGTTGTTTCATGAGACACAAGTAATGGCATTTCTTTTTTTTTTGATAACAAATATATTAATCTATAAAAATCGCTTCTTAAATATAGCCTAGGTTTTAAATCAAAAAAAAACATGTTAACATTTGAAGAAATAGAAGAATAAAAAATTTCGGGGGGGGGGGGGGGGGTTCCTCAAAAAACTTTAAACCCCTTGATAGATATTCATTCAAGAATTTTAAATCCAAAAAAGCATGTTAATATTTGAAGAAATAGACGTATTAAAAATTTCGGGGGGGGGGGGGGGGCGATTACACAAAAAATCTTTAAACTTTTAAACCCCTTGATAGATATTTATTCAAGAATTTTAAATCAAAAAAAGCATGTTCATATTTGAAGAAATAGAAGAATTAAAAATTTCGGGGGGGGGGCTAAAAAAAAAAACTTTAAACCACTTGAAAGATATTTACTCAAGAATTTTAAATCCAAAAAAGCATGTTCATATTTGAAGAAATAGAAGAATTTTAAATTCGGGGGGGGGGGGGGCTAAAAAAAAAAACTTTAAACCACTTGAAAGATATTTACTCAAGAATTTTAAATCCAAAAAAGCATGTTTATATTTGAAGAAATAGAAGAATTTAAAATTCGGGGGGGGGGGGCTAAAAAAAAACAAACTTTAAACTACTTGAAAGATATTTACTCAAGAATTTTAAATCCAAAAAAGCATGTTTATATTTGAAGATATAGAAGAATTTTAAATTCGGGGGGGGGAGGGGCTAAAAAAAAAAACTTTAAACTACTTGAAAGATATTTACTCAAGAATTTTAAATCCAAAAAAGCATGTTCATATTTGAAGAAATAGAAGAATTAAAAATTTCGGGGGGGGGGGGCTAAAAAAAAAAACTTTAAACCACTTGAAAGATATTTACTCAAGAATTTTAAATCCAAAAAGCATGTTCATATTTGAAGAAATAGAAGAATTTAAAATTCGGGGGGGGGGAGGGCTAAAAAAAAAAAACTTTAAACCACTTGAAAGATATTTACTCAAGAATTTTAAATCCAAAAAAGCATGTTCATATTTGAAGAAATAGAAGAATTTAAAATTCGGGGGGGGGGGGGGGTTCACACCAAAATTCGTAGAGGTGTTCACAAAAAAAAAAAAAAACTTTAAATATCTTGAAAGATATTTACTCAAGAATCTTAAATCCAAAAAATCATGTTCATAATTGAAGAAATAGAAGAATAAAAAATTTCGGGGGGGGGCTGCCGATTTTCAAAAAACTCTGAAACAACGAATTTAGATTTTTATCTAAGGAAGGATTTAGCGAAGAAAGCAAATTGATATCTCTTCTGGTTTAGAAATTATTGTAAAGTCAAAATTTTTACACTAAATTGGCGATTTGGGGTACTTAGGGGCCGAATTTCAAAAAACCCTGAAACAACGAATTTAGATTTTTATCTAAAGAAGGTTTTAGCGAAGAAAGCAAATTGATATCTTTTTTGGTTTAGTAATTATTGTAAAGTCAAAATTTTTTCCCTAAATTGGCGATTTGGGGTACTTAGGGGCCGAATTTCAAAAAACCCTGAAACAACGAATTTAGATTTTTATCTAAGGAAGGTTTTAGTGAAAAAACCAAATCGATATCTCTTCTGGTTTAGAAATTAATGTAGATCAAAATTTTTTCCCTAAATTGGCGATTTGGGGTACTTAGGGGCCGAATTTCAAAAAACCCTGAAACACCCAATTTAGATTTTTATCTAAGGAAGGTTTTAGTGAAAAAACCAAATCGATATCTCTTCTGGTTTAGAAATTAATGTAGATCAAAATTTTCCCAATGTTTCCCTAAATTGGCGATTTGGGGTACTTAGGGGCCGAATTTAAAAAAACCCTGAAACACCCAATTTAGATTTTTATCTAAAGAAGGTTTTAGCGAAGAAACCAAATCGATATCTTTTTTGGTTTAGAAATTATTGTAAAGTCAAAATTTTACCCATAAATGACCATTTGGGGCCCTTAAAATGGGAATTTCGAAAAATGGCTTCTTAAATGACGCCTAGGGCCCAAATGTAATCTACATGTCAAATTACAGCTTTCTAGGCCATACAGTTTAGGCTGTGCGATGATTGTGTTTTGTCTGGTTTAGAAATTAATAAAAAAAGTCAAAATTTCACACATAAATGACCATTTGGGGCCCTTAAAATGGGAATTTCGAAAAATGGCTTCTTAAATGACGCCTAGGGCCCAAATGTAATCTACATGCCAAATTTCAACTTTCTAGGCCTTACAGTTTAGGCTGTGCGATGATTGTAAGTCAGCCAATCAGCCAATCAGCCAATCAGCCAGTCAGTCAGTGAGTTCTCTCTTTATATATATAGAGATTATTATTAGCTATTAAAACTTGTAAAATTAAAAAAAAATATATTAAAATAAAAATATTTAATCCTTATCCGAGGGGAATGTGCTGAGGAGCCGGCTAATTAGTGTGTTGGCTCGGATTTTATTTAATTATATACTTTTTTTTTTAATATAATAAGGACCAGGCCCAAGGGCGGTCGTAGCCTTACATTTTGCGGGGGGTCACTGTTTTTTTTTTTTTTTTTATAGTATAAATAAATGGGCCTGGACCCCAATAAATATACAGCCTTGGCCATAAGTATGAGGCACCCCTAAAAAGTTTGCATATCATATTTATTTCTTAAAATAAACTAAAATTTATTTTATAAATGTTAAATTAATTTAATAAAATGTTTATTAAACGCGTGATTATCTTATTTTAAAAGACGAAATACAATAGGTGTGTAAAATATAAAATTAACGTTATTTTGTCAATTTCTTTAAATAGCGTAAACGTCTTGATACATAGGTAAAAGTTTAAAAAAAGGGGTGGGATTGACTTATTTATTTAAAAAAATATCCTTTTGCTTGAAAATGCCAAAAAATTTCCAAAAAAAGTGTAAAAATACAAGTGATTCACGAACAAGGCAAGTCCCAAGTAGAAATTGTCAAAATAGTGGGATATTCACGAAATGCAGTACAATCTGCACTTAAACGATTTTCAGAGACTTGTTTTCATAAAAATAAATTAAGATATGGGTCGAAAGCGTGTCACCATCAAGCTCCAAGATAGAATACTTTGTGAGAGACTCGCTAAAAAATCGGAAAAAACGTCTTCTGACCTCGCTGCAGCCTTTTTGGAGTAAAATGAGATTTCAATTAGTGCTTGAACAGTAAGAAGACGACTAGGGGAAGCAATCTTGAAAGGATAGAAGGCCAGAAAAAGCCAAGAAAAAGACAAAAAAAAAGCGTCTAGAATGCGCTATGAATCATAATAAACATTTGACGTAAGAAAACTGGTCCCGTGTTGTCTAATCCAATGAATCCAACTTTGAAGTAAGATATTACATTCATTTAAACAAAAATAATGGTTACTTTTCATATCTATGCAATGTCTATAAAAAAAACACTTTATATTAATTTATCTTTTTTCCCCTATTTTTTCTTGTTGGCTACCGTGAACCAGGACTTCTTTATGGCCTTCTATCCTTTCAAGACTGCTTCCCCTAGTCGTCTTCTTACTGTTCAAGCACTAATTGAAATTTCATTTTACTCCAAAAAGGCTGCAGCGAGGTCAGAAGACGTTTTTTCCGATTTTTTAGCGAGTCTCTCACAAAGTATTCTATCTTGGAGCTTGATGGTGACACGCTTTCGACCCATATCTTAATTTATTTTTATGAAAACAAGTCTCTGAAAATCGTTTAAGTGCAGATTGTACTGCATTTCGTGAATATCCCACTATTTTGACAATTTCTACTTGGGACTTGCCTTGTTCGTGAATCACTTGTATTTTTACACTTTTTTTGGAAATTTTTTGGCATTTTCAAGCAAAAGGATATTTTTTTTAAATAAATAAGTCAATCCCACCCCTTTTTTAAACTTTTACCTATGTATCAAGACGTTTACGCTATTTAAAGAAATTGACAAAATAACGTTAATTTTATATTTTACACACCTATTGTATTTCGTCTTTTAAAATAAGATAATCACGCGTTTAATAAACATTTTATTAAATTAATTTAACATTTATAAAATAAATTTTAGTTTATTTTAAGAAATAAATATGATATGCAAACTTTTTAGGGGTGCCTCATACTTATGACCAAGGCTGTATATTAATCAAATATGAGTATCGTTTAAGTCTTAAATGGCCTAAGTTGCCGAAAAAGATTGTGTGAATGGGAGAGTGAGTGGGAAAAAAGTGTGTCTTAAAAAAAAAAAGAAAGATTTTGGGAGGGGGGTCACGACCCCCTTGACCCCCTCTGGAACCGCCCTTGGATTATTTAATATATTATTAACGTTTATTAATTGGGAAAAATACTCTCTTTCACGAATTTCGCTTGGTTTTGATAAAATTTGATAAAATTTTTCATATCCTAAATGTCATTTGCTATTCTTTGATTTTATAAAATTTCTACCTCTTTCGAACCCAAGACCAGATTATTTAATATATTATTAACATTAATAAGTGCCGATGGCCAAGGGCTAAAGGCTTGAATAATAAAAAAAAAAAAAAAAAAACATTAATAAATTGGGAAAAATACTCTTTTTGAATAAATTCACTTGGTTTTAATAAAATTTGATAAAATTTTTCATATCTAAATGCCATTTGCTATTTTTGGATTATATAAAATTTCGACCTCTTTCAAACTTAAGACCAGATTATTTAATATATTATTAACGTTTATTAATTGGGGAAAATACTCTCTTTGACGAATTTCGTTGGGTATTGATAAAATTTGATAAAATTTTTCATATCTAAATGCCATTTGCTATTTTTTGATTTTATAAAATTTCTACCTCTTTCAAACTTAAGACCAGATTATTTAATATGTTATTAACGTTTATTAATTGGGAAAAATACTCTCTTTGACGAATTTCGCTTGGCTTTAATAAAATTTGATAAAATTTTTCATATCTAAATGTCATTTGCTATTTTTGGATTATATAAAATTTCTACCTCTTTCGAAGCCGAGACAAGATTATTTAATATATTATTAACATTAATAAATTGGGAAAAATACTCTCTTTCACGAATTTCGCTTGGTTTTGATAAAATTTGATAAAATTTTTCATATCTAAATGTCATTTGCTATTCTTTGATTTTATAAAATTTCTACCTCTTTCGAACCCAAGACCAGATTATTTAATATATTATTAACATTTATAATTTGGGAAAAATACTCTCTTTGAATAAATTCACTAGGTTTTAAAAAAAATTTGATAAAATTTTTCATATCTAAATATCATTTGCTATTTTTGGATTATATAAAATTTCTACCTCTTTCGAAGCCGAGACAAGATTATTTAATATATTATTAACGTTTATTAATTGGGAAAAATACTCTCTTTGACGAATTTCGCTTGGTTTTAATAAAATTTGATAAAATTTTTCATATCCTAAATGTCATTTGCTATTTTTTGATTATATAAAATTTCTACCTCTTTCGAACCCAAGACCAGATTATTTAATATATTATTAACGTTTATTAATTGGGAAAAATACTCTCTTTGACGAATTTCGCTTGGTTTTAATAAAATTTGATAAAATTTTTCATATCCTAAATGTCATTTGCTATTTTTTGATTATATAAAATTTCTACCTCTTTCGAACCCAAGACCAGATTATTTAATATATTATTAACGTTTATTAATTCGGAAAAATACTCTCTTTGACGAATTTCGCTTTGTTTTGATAAAATTTGATAAAATTTTTCATATCTAAATGTCATTTGCTATTTTTTGATTATATAAAATTTCTACCTCTTTCAAACTTAAGACCAGATTATTTAATATATTATTAACGTTTATTAATTGGGAAAAATACTCTCTTTGACGAATTTCGCTTGGTTTTAATAAAATTTGATAAAATTTTTCATATCCTAAATGTCATTTGCTATTTTTTGATTATATAAAATTTCTACCTCTTTCAAACTTAAGACCAGATTATTTAATATATTATTAACGTTTATTAATTGGGAAAAATACTCTCTTTGACGAATTTCGCTTGGTTTTAATAAAATTTGATAAAATTTTTCATATCCTAAATGTCATTTGCTATTTTTTGATTATATAAAATTTCTACCTCTTTCGAACCCAAGACCAGATTATTTAATATATTATTAACGTTTATTAATTCGGAAAAATACTCTCTTTGACGAATTTCGCTTTGTTTTGATAAAATTTGATAAAATTTTTCATATCCTAAATGTCATTTGCTATTTTTTGATTATATAAAATTTCTACCTCTTTCGAACCCAAGACCAGATTATTTAATATATTATTAACGTTTATTAATTGGGAAAAATACTCTCTTTCACGAATTTCGCTTGGTTTTAATAAAATTTGATAAAATTTTTCATATCTAATTGTCATTTGCTATTTTTTGATTATATAAAATTTCTACCTCTTTCGAACCCAAGACCAGATTATTTAATATATTATTAACGTTTATTAATTGGGAAAAATACTCTCTTTCACGAATTTCGCTTGGTTTTGATAAAATTTTTCATATCTAAATGTCATTTGCTATTTTTTGATTATATAAAATTTCTACCTCTTTCAAACTTAAGACCAGATTATTTAATATATTATTAACGTTTATTAATTGGGAAAAATACTCTCTTTGACGAATTTCGCTTGGTTTTAATAAAATTTGATAAAATTTTTCATATCCTAAATGTCATTTGCTATTTTTTGATTATATAAAATTTCTACCTCTTTCGAAGCCGAGACAAGATTATTTAATATATTATTAACGTTTATTAATTGGGAAAAATACTCTCTTTGACGAATTTCGTTTGGTATTGATAAAATTTTTCATATCTAAATGTCATTTGCTATTTTTTGATTATATAAAATTTCTACCTCTTTCGAAGCCGAGACAAGATTATTTAATATATTATTAACATTTATAATTTGGGAAAAATACTCTCTTTGAATAAAATCACTAGGTTTTAAAAAAATTTGATAAAATTTTTCATATCTAAATGTCATTTGCTATTTTTGGATTATATAAAATTTCTACCTCTTTCAAACTTAAGACCAGATTATTTAATATATTATTAACGTTTATTAATTGGTAAAAAAACTCTTTGACGAATTTCGCTTGGTTTTAATAAAATTTGATAAAATTTTTCATATCTAATTGTCATTTGCTATTTTTTGATTATATAAAATTTCTACCTCTTTCGAAGCCCAGACCAGATTATTTATTATATTATTAACATTAATAAATTGTGAAAAATACTCTCTTTGAAGAATTTCGCTTAGTTTTAATAAAATTTGATAAAATTTTTCATATCTAATTCACATGGGAGGGATCGCCCAGCATCCCTATGCTATTCAGATCACGACTGACAGAACTAGTCAATTCAAATCTTCCTTTGTCCCCATGACCTCCCGTGATTGGAACAAGCTCCCTGCGTTTATCTTCCCCAAAACCTACAATCTTCAGACTTTCAAGTCTAACCTCAACAGGCATCTTCTTAGTTCCCGCAGTTGAGTTTCCCTTTTATGCTTCTCCTTTTGTTTTTATTTTCTTCCTGGCTGCATGTGACTACTTGTCATTATATATAGGTCTTCGGACCTTATGCACCCATTCCAAAAAAAAAAAGCTTTTTTTCCATTGAATTATTAGTATTAGTATTTATTAAGTTAATGACTTGGCTACAGAAGGAGTTATTTTATGAGTTTTTTTCCTTAAAAAAATAAAAAAGTTTATTTGCAAATTGTAATGATAGGACTTAAAAAATGTCCAATATACGTATTGTAAATGAAAAATAATTTAATTATTCACATACATTTTAATAGTAAATAAAAAGAATTCAATACTGTACTTTGGATTAAAACCTTATATATAAATAAGAACGAGAGAAATAATATTAAACAGTGGCGGATTTAGGCTTGCTAACGCCTTAGGCCCCATTTGATGCGCGCTCCTTTTGATCAACTAAATCAGGGGCGTATATAGAAATTTTTTTCGTGGTGAGGAGGGGGAGGGCGCCCGAACTCAAAAATTTTTCTGCCGAAATTTTTTTTGCGGAACTTTATTTTTTCGTCGCCCCTTAAATCGTGCCGCCCTAGGTCCGGGCCTCACATTTTTAAACCTAATTATTGCATTCCTTTTTATGTTGTATTTACTATTAAAAAGTATGAGAATAATTAAAATTTTTACTTAATAAAAGTTCAATGGAGTGATTCGAGTGAAAGAAATATTATTTTGTTTGGATCAAAGTGAAAATTAAAAACGTTGATTTTACCTTTTTTTTGTAGCTGCATTTCCCTATGATTTATCCATCCCTCGTGATGACGAATTCCTTTTCAGAGATCCTGGAACAAAGATTTGAATTATTTATCATTTCTATTAAAATATTCAAAATTATATATATATATATATCTGAGTATATGAGATTGGAATCGGGACGAATATAACCAGTGAGTAGTCCAGCGGTCGGGGAACCGGGTAAATTACCCCAATTGGGGTAAAAATGAAGCTTTTGTGTGTAAAAAGTATATATTTTTAATTTGCTCTTTTATAAACCTGTTAGTATTTAATATGAAAGATGCTAAAAAGAGGCGATTTCGTTTTTTTTTTGCTCTTCGCCATGGGGTAATATCAACTTACACAAAAATATTTTGGGGTAATTATTAAAAAAGTTCCCCGACCGCTGGAGTAGCCGAACACCTTTACACTTTCAGTTCACTTTCAGGCCAGACGTTTCGGCAACCATAACAGATGCCAGTGAAAGTTTTTTAAGGTGTTCCTGTCATACGTATATAATAATAGGGTAGTTTTGCATAGAAAGCATCAACCTGGAGCGCTCGGCAAGTAATTAAGGGTCCAAAATGTGACAAATCAGTTTTTTTAACTAAACCATATTAATAAAGAAATGATGGCTTAACTAAGAATGCCTGGACCCCAAATAAATATCGACGTTCTAATTAGTAAAGTGTCTAACTCCACTTTTTTTCCAAAATCATTTTTTTGTATTTTCTGTTGAAAAATATCATTCTCTTTATGCCCTGAACTGGGTAAGAGCGTAATTTAAATTTTTCAGTTCGAAAAGTTGCCGCACGAAATGTTTTTAACATTGGCTCTAACAATGACAATGAAATGTTTTTCGGCTCTCCTGAAAAATAAACAAAAATTGAGTTAGGCACTTTACTAATTGAATCGTTTATTTCAGAAACCTAAGGGACAAAATTTCAAAAAATGTGTTTTTGGTGCTAATGTACAATTTAAAGGTAAATACATCTTTTAGTGCCGAAATAACCAATGTTCCTCATCAGCAATGCTATTTGGCAGCCTTGAAAATAATCTGTTTATTATCAGAAAGAACCTAAGCGCCGTCGCTTAGGTTCTTTCTGCGGTAAATTTCACTCATGCCCTGTGGACATCACGTGTTTTGTGACTCGCAGCCGTCGCTTAGGTTCTTTCTGCAGTAAATTTCACTCGTGCCCTGTAGACATCACCTGTTTTGTGACTCGCAGCCGTCGCTTAGGTTCTTTCTGCGGTAAATTTCACTCGTGCCCTGTAGACATCACGTGTTTTGTGACTCGCTGGTTTGATTCAAAGGTTACCTAACACTGAGTACTTAGTTTTCGTGAGTTTTCGAAGAAAATTAGGTGTTATTTTGTTGTTTATTATTACATTATATAGTTCTTAAGCCATGTCGGATAGTTCAGATGATGAACCTATTCCCAAGCGTAGGCGTGGTGTTGTGCACGAAGAAAAATACAAACGGAACATTATTCGGAATGCTAGGCTCAAAGGACTGCAGTACGTCTCTGTATATACGCTGTTGTATATAGACATACTGTAGCGTGTAGTCTACTTGTATTTTTCGATTTAGGCATAGTAAAAACACTCTTTTTTTATACTTAAGTGTGTCTGTTACTTACCTTTGATACCAAAACAGGTAAAAATTAATGGTTTGACTTAATTTCAATAATAATTTTTAAAAAATCACTCGTTTATTTCAGAAACCACCTAAGTGCAATTTTTTCAAAAATTAATTACTCAAAAACTTAAAGGAAAAAAAATAATTTTTTAAATAGATTATCCCAATAGCATGTTTATGATTTGATAAAAAAATATTTGAAGTAGACTAGACCTATACTTAAGCTGCAAAACAGTTTTTTTTAGTTTTCCGAAAGTTGAAAAAAACGCACTTAGGTGGTTTCTGAAATAAACGATTCAATTAGAACGTCGATATATATTATAAATACAAGTATCGTTTAAAGTCTTATATGGCCTAAGTTGCCGTAAAAAACTGGGTGTATGTGTGTGTGTGAATGTGAGTGTGAATGGGAAAAAAGTGTGAGTGTTTTTAAAAAGAAAAAAAAAAGAAAATAAAGAAATGAATAATTATTTTTCTTTATGTAATTATGAGACTCGCCAAAATGACCGAACAAGGCTATTTTCTTGTTAACATTGGTAAAGGTAAAATAATTTTGTCGAGTGTTATTTATAATTAAAATAATTTAATTAAAAATAATTATTTACCGGATCCCATATTCCCCCATATATATATATATATATATATATATATTAGGGTGCCACTTATTTTTCAATTTTCTTTTATAGAGTAGTGCCGGGCGGAATTTTGTTCCATTATATCCAAAAGTAAGTCCTATAAAATATTAGCTCAAAATAATAATATTAAGACGTGGCGCTCTTGCCCTATTTTTTTTAAATATCATTAAAATCACTTTTTTCGTTTTGGGTAATAATATATGTGCTTGTAATTTTATTTTAATGTTGACTAGCCATAATTTGAAAATTTAAATACTAAATATCTTTTTTACATATGCATAACTTAAATATAAACGAACATTATAATGAAAAGTTACATATTCTAAGTGAATGTTTTTTCTAAGACTTCTCTTGTCGGCCTAGGATATTTTCGCGGGTATTCTTGGACTGTATCTAACAAATAAAAACACAAATGTATATATAAGGTTATTAATCATGCCAATTTCAGATAATATAAAATGTAGCCTAAGTCACCTGCACTAAAAATTGCTTTTGATCCTCATCCAGTGTAATTTTATCGTTGAAATCCTCTATTAGTTTGATACCCCTTTCTGTCGGATCATTCACAACCTTCAGTTCTCCAGAACATCTTATATTTTGCTGTCCTCTACTTAAAACACACAGAAGTCCTTTCATAGCAGCAGTACGACCTAACTTCAGAGACCCACCTTCATACAACCAATTCCTGAAACACGCCAACGAAACAACAATTCAAGCTGTCCACAAATTTTCCATAGCATCAAAGCTCAAAATTTAAGCCTTTGGACAATAGCCATTAGTGACAGTTTTTTACTAATATTATTGTAAAATGTTTTTAATATCCATGTTTTTCGTAGCAAAGTTTTTCTATTGTACCCCAAACCACCCACCACCCTCTCCTAGTAATTTTATAGTCTAGTTTTTTCTATTGTATAGTTTTGGATATTCTTTTTTCTTTTTATGCAATGTGTTAATTTGGTTGTATATTATTTTATTGTGTTATTGGTACCCTGTTTTTGTATTGTTTATTTTCTATGATGTTTTGTATTAATGCATCTTGTATATATATATATATATGTATTTGGGTTAAACCCTATGGCCTCTGGCTAAGGGAAAATAAATAAAAAAAAAAATACATTTGTGTTTTTATTTGTTACAGACAGTTCAAGAATACCCGCCAAAATATCCTAGGCCCACAAGATAAGTCTTACAAAAAACATTCACGTAGAATATGTAACTTTTCATTATAATGTTCGTTTATATTTAAGTTATGCCTATGTAAAAAAGATATTTAGTATTTAAATTTTCAAATTATGGCTAGTCAACATTAAAATAAAATTACAAGCACATATATTATTGCCCAAAACGAAAAAAGTGATTTCAATCGCTATAAGTTATGATATTTAAAAAAAATAGGGCAAGACCGCCACGTCTTAATATTGGCCAATAAAATAAATAGAGAATTATTAAAATTTGGTTTGTTTTTTAATAAATAGCAAAGAGTAGTGGCTGAATGTGACTTATGATTAATGAATAAGAGAAAAGGCAGCCAAAAGCAAAACAAAAGAAATTTTTTTTATTTTTAGCTTTATTAAGTATCAATGTCGATGTTTCGGCAGATTTTTTGGTCTTCTTCAAGACATACACAATGTTTACTTCGAGCTTAAAGGAGGCTCTTGGCAACGACGAATGTTCACACTAATAATATGTTAGGAGTTGCCAAGAGCCTTCTTTAAGCTCGAAGTAAACATTGTATACGGTAAGTCCTGAAGAAGGTCAGAAAAATCGGCAGAAACGTCGACATTGATACTTAATAAAGCTAAAAATAAAAAAAATGATTTTGTTTTGGTTGTTTTTCTTATTCATTAATAAATATATGATTTCTGCTTGCCCCCCCCCCCCCTCCCTCTGTCGCCAGAGGGGCAAGGGCACATCCCCTCCCCCGTTTTGAAACCTATGATCACTTTAATAAAGAAAGTCACTAGTTTTAAGGCTGTCTGGCGTCCGCCATATTTGCCCAATATTGACACTTAGTGACATCTAGTGGCAATACTTATAACTTCTAAATATGAAAACAAAAAGGTCAGCTTAGACGAATCGCCACCGAGTGGCGCCACTGGTGTGTGACACCCTTTTTAAATAGGTTTTTAAAACGATCTTATTATAAAGTGTTTTTAAAATTCAAGAAAAAACAAATAACAAAAAAATAAATAAATTTAATTTAAAAATTTTATGAAATTAGTATCAAGATAATTAAATATATATTAAATACTTTGAAAATATTTTAAATTACTCTATTATTACTATAGAATTATAGACCACATTTCGTATTAATTATTTATTAAAACTATAAATAATTAATACAGTACCAATGAGGTATATAATTAAAAACTCCCCCTAATGATATTAATACAAATCACAAAATCTTTTAATACCTACTGTATTCTTTTAATGACAATTTCTAAAATAATTTATATTTGAGCATAGACAGATTTGAAGTAATTGTTTTCCGAATATAATTTAATCATAGTTTGTCACATTTGTTTGTTTATGTCAAAACAGGCAACTAATTTTTTGAACTGATTTTATTGTAAACTAATGTACCAATATCCAGTAGCGTATCCAGGTGGGGGCGAGGGGGGGCGCTTGCCCCCACCCAGGCGCATCAAGCTTTTGGCGCCCCTCGCGCATCCCCTTTTTCAAAAAATCTCCGGCTTTTTTTGAAATTTCATAATAAATTCATTTTATATCATAAATCCGGAGAAAAATTACAAAAAAAAGCTCGAACGAGATTCGAATACTAAAAAAAAAAGGTCTAACGAAAACGGCGCCCCAGCTGGGCTTCCTCCCCCTCCGCCCTCAAAGGCTAATTATGCCGCTGCCAATATCCCAAAAATTTTAAACAAAGAACAGTTACCGATCACAATAAATGATGTGACAAGCACTGACCATAACTTTCTCTTACCTTCGGTAATTGAAAGTTGTGTTCAGTGCTGACAGTGGCGACATTTCAACTTTTTCTTGGAGGGGGGAGGGCAAATTTTTTTTCTTACAAATAGGTAGCTACTTAAATTTGGCCAAAAGATATTTAATTTAATTAATTGTTTAATTTTGTACATTTGTATACTCGTAGATGTTTTTTGAAGTATTTTATTTAAAATAATATAAAACTTTATCAAAATCAGAGCCCTTGGGAGGGGGGGGGGCAAATGCCCAGATTTCTAATGTCGCTAAATAGGCCTATTTAGTTTTCGACAGTTGAATTCAAGAATTGGCATTTAAAAATCTGGAATGAACTGGAAATGAAAATATACATTTTAAAGAGCATCTAATAAATAATTGATTTTTGAATTTTAATCAAAATTGTTGGAGCGAATTTTGTGAAAATCGAAAAAAACTGAAAAAGTACATCAGTAAAATACTAGTACTTTTTGGCCGATTTTGATCGAAAGCTTATTTTCACGCCCTAGGGGGTTGTCTAACTTAAATATAAAATTTCAACCTCCTAGCTCAATTCTTTCATGCTTTAAATTGAACCCAGACACACACACACACACACACACACAGACAGACCATGTCGCAAAAACCACTTTTTGGATTCAGGAGACCTCAAAAAGTACCTATCTATTAAAATCTCGACAATTAATTTTTTTGAGAGAAAGTAAAACCAAACGTTCAGATAGTTTTTTTTTTTTTTAAACCGCTTTCAATGGGATAACTCGGGCAGTACTTATTGTCTGAAAGTTATATGATTTACAATACATTCTACTCAAAAGTCATCATAAACGTTTCTTCCTATTTTCTACCTGAAACAAGGGGATGATTTGCACCTATTTCTTTCTTATTTTTTTTAATATATAATAGAATATGAATTGATAATTTTTTCATTAAAGATAATATCAATAAAATTTATTAATAAAAAATTTAATTTATTCATAGCACAAAATAATATTAAAATTCATAAATCAATTATTTTTTTTATACTAATAAAATGTATACCGTATTTAATTTTGCTCTCAAAATAATTTGAAGAAAAAAAAAGAGTTTTTCTATAGCCTTTGTTTGTTTCTTCCTTTACCTGCTTTGAAAAGAAAAAATAGTTTCTTTAAAAGGTAATTGACCCTTTTCCTTTTCGTGAAACATACAAATGTCAATCACTATTTAATTATGAATAAAATTCAAATTTATTTAATAAATTTTGATTTTAAATTAATTCGATATTGGCAAAAACTAATCGGTTATCAAAAATAGATTCTATTCATTTTTGAAACACATTTTTCTATAAAAAAAGAACCCAGAATGGGTTTAAAACATGAAAATATTCTCTAATTTGCAAGCCACGAATTTTTCCTAGAAAACCCCTTTTCCAAAAAAAAAAGGAAGAATAAATGACATATTTCTAAGTGCAAATTATTGATTTTTTCTTACCTCTATATATGTGTCTAAAATGAAAATGTCGCTCAAAAAATGCATGAAGGAAATTAGCTAAGAAGTTGAAATTAGTTCGAAGACAACATAAATATTTCCCTGTTTAAAATTTTTACTTATGATTTACACATAGGCCTACTGTTCCCATTAATATTGAAATCTGAAAGTTATATGATTTACAATACATTCAGCATATTAAATATTGATCCGTGGGATGGAGTCAGCCAAGGGAAAAAAAAACAAATTCATTCTGTCGACGTTTCCGACCGCCCATTGTCGCGCTCTTTCTCTTTCATTGTACAAGTAGCCTCACTCTCAAACACATGCCGTGTATTATTAAATCATTGTTGTTTCTTTCAACAAATACATTGTTAATGCTTGTTGAAATTGTTTAATAATGTCAAATCGACTACCGCACCACTACCATCTGTAACATTGACACTAGACTGTCCCGAAGAAGAGCACGACGGGCGCTCGAAACGTCGACAGAATAAATTTTTCTCTATTTTCCTTGGCTGACTCTTATCCCACGGATCAATATTTAATACCTCACAGTCAGGGGCGTATATAGAAATTTTTTTCGGGGTCCGAACTCAAAAAATTTTTTTGGGGAAAATTTTTTTTTTTTAAGAAAACTAAATTCTTTTTTTTTCACACTTGTAAGTTCTTGGGAACATTTTTTTCTTTTGCGGAATCAAAGTTTTCCATCCTGCGGAAAAATTTGTTGCGCTGATGTCTGTATATCCCTATATGGTATATGTAAAAGTGGAAAAAATTTCGGGGTGGGCCCAGGCCCCCCTCGCCCCCCCCCTTACAGGGCCGCCCCTGACTTACAGCCAGCATATTAATTATTTATTTAAGCATATTTTTAAATAAAAGTTTTTAATCTCAGAGAGGTCCGGGCCCCTCGAGGCTCAGAAGAAAACAGAAAAAATTAGATTAAAAAAAAAAAAAAAAAAAATTAATGGAAATTAGCCTGGCCCTTCGGGGCTCATATTTATATCCGACATTATTTCAAAAAATATTTTTCATAATATATACGGGGATGGCTTAAAAATGAGTTCGCCCCCTCCCTCCCGAAAAATTTTATATACCCCCCTGAAAAAAAAATACATACCTCTTCTTATTTAATTAGGAAAAAATATAATATGACCTATTCAATTTTGAGTTTCCTTAACCATGTGCATTGGTTTTGAGAAACTATGAGACAGGCAAACAAACATCAGTGATTAAATATATTTATGTATTTTATAGATACCTTTCTATAATCAATAAGGACATAATGGTAGGGAATAAAGGGAGGTAAATACTCCTCTTCCCCCGCGTTAAATATTCCAAGTTGTCTGGGATGTAATATTGCGACCGTGTCAAAAATTCGATGACGAGGATAATGATAGAAATTGGACACTCTTTGGAGTGGTCCTGATTCGGGCAAAAAAGGATCTCTCCAAATGGTCTGTCGGGGAGTGTATTCAACTAAGGTATATTTCGATTACAATGAAAATGTTGTCAAATAGAGAATGCAAATTTTAAATTACCGAAAAAGTAAGAAAAAAGATGCGTGATGCGCAACCAATCAAGACCAAGCAAAGAAATAATTACCCTCCCCCAAAAAACTTGTCTATAATAGTCCCTATATATTCCTGTGAGGATAAGAAAAATTTTAATTTTATAAATAGTAGTTGTTTCAAATTTTTATTATTATTAATATAAAGTGAAAATTAAAACTTATTCCCTAAAAATTTTAGTAATTTGTTAAAAATAATTAGAAAGCCTATTCATGTTAAGTAACGGTGGTGCTAACGATATTAATATTATTTTGATTGTAAATAAAAATCTTGTTTTCATCAGTTTAAATTTATTTAGACCTCTACTTGAAAAGCATATTTTAGACTTCAAATGTAAATGTTCTTTACTTTGAAGTAAACTCATGTCTTCTAAGCAAGACAAAAGACCGACTTCAAGCTTGTTCATCCAAAATTTTAAAACCTAATTCTGTTCGTCTAAATTTAAAACCCGCAGAGTGCAGCACTAGATGACAAAAAAATTTCATTAAATATTATTTTTATTTAGTTTAATTTAATTAACTGATTAGGCTAGAAGCAATGCATTTTTTAAAAAAGATTCTTTTGAAACAACACCGAGGTCGCTCTTTTTGTTATATTTGAAAAAAGGCTTTTAGTTTTTTTTAAATTGGAACGAAAGATTGACCCACTTTTACTTTCTCTTACCTTTTACATACATTTTCAAATTTGAAACTTCATTTTATTTAAAAACCAAAAGCCTTTTTCAAAATATCACCAAAGAGTGCCCTTTGGTATTGTTTCAAAGAATCTTTTAAAAAAAAATTCATGCTTCTAGCATAATCCGTCAATTAGAATTTTAATTTTAGAGAAAAACAACAAATATAGACTTTCAAACCCTAGTATTTTATTAAAACGTTAAAATAGAGGAAAGTTTATTTGAAATAAAAGATAGAACTCATTCTTATCTACGAAATAGAATTAAAAAAATATTTGAAAAAATATGAATTTTAATTTTTCATATTTTTTGGAAAATCGCCTAATATATATAAGAAAAATTTAAAAATCACTTAATAGAAACTCAATATTCCTTAAGAGGGTGATCACCGGAAAACTTGCAGAGCGAGCGCCACGTATAACACCTTCAATTTAGCTCAGAATTTGGCTGACAACCTTTAACATCAAAGGAACAAAATTTGGGTTTCCGGCACTTGTCAAAATTTGAAAAAAATTTTGACCTCTTATAATAAGTGG
>JAKCPI010031383.1:0-59431 GCA_023213315.1 Euborellia annulipes | reverse complement strand
TCCCTTTAGCTTAGCTTCACTTAAACAACAATGATATTTGAATTCGGGAGAGTGGTCACACTTAATGAATATGCAATTTTTGCACTTCTAAAGCTTTTTTTAAGATCTTTATGATCTTTCTTTTCTGATTTTTATGCATTTTATGCGAAGAATAAAAAGGAAGAATTGTGAGTGAAGTACGAACATTCATTCTTCGAAGACTATGAAGACCAGAATCATATCAACAAAGGCAATACTCTATGAAGAAGACGCCTCCACGCCTCAACCTCTTCAAAAGAAGCTTAATTGTGTGAATTTGTGTTGTGTATTTAAAATAATATTTTTTATGTAAAAACTATGTATAAGCTATTAAAAAAAGAATAAATGTTTCCCATTTTATTTTTCAGCCGAGGATGTCAACTTGTATTCATAATTAATTCATCAAAAGAGAATTAATTTTGAATATGAGTTTTTTATTTAACATTTTGAGATTTTTTTGTTTAGATAGTAAGCGATAGCAGCAACCAACACCTGAATGGATGTCTTCAAATGAATTTCGCCAACTTATTATGGTGCATCTTTATGAAAAAGTAATTATCTTTTTCTTATTTTTTAAATAGTATAGTCCTTGATATTGAATTTTTTTTTTTAGAAAAAAAAAATTCACACTTTTTTCTCATTCACACTCACAATAACACACACATATTCACACACAGTAGCGTATCTAGGTGGGGGCGAAGGGGAGCGCTCGCTCCCTCCGCCCAAGGCGAATCAAGTTTTTCTTAATTTTATATCACAAAACCGGAGAAAAATTACAAAAAGCTCGAAAGAGATTCGAATACTAAAAAAAAAACGTCGAACGAAGAACGGCGCCCCAGTTGAGCTTCGCCCCCTCCGCCCTCCGCCCTGGCCTGCTTGCATCCAAATCCAGGTACCCTACGCCATCTTGCTTTCCTAATTATTTTTTTTCTATTTACATATTAAAACAAAAAACTAATTTACCGAGCCTTTATTTATAACAAAATTATATTGATGTATAATTTTTTTAAATATTAATTAAAATTTCCAACCCATCCCACTCCCTTTTTTTTTATATGTAGCTGGTATTAATATAACAAAAATAAGTTTAATTCTCAAAAATATTTTAATGGAAAGGTTTTTTTTTTAAATATTAATCGTTTCCAAAATTTAGAGAAAGAGGGGGTAAATTTCCCCCTCCCCAGACTCCCATTCATTTATTTTTTTGCCTATTGTCCTAACACATTTGATTGGATCTTCTATTCCTCCCAAGACATCATTTTTTCAAAACCTTAATTATTTTCTTTTAAGAAAAAATTAAACTTTGTCCTTTCTTCTTTTCTGGTCTTTATTACAATTTGGCTGCTATAAATCTAAACCAAATACAAGAGATATAACTGCTTTTTCAATAATTTCTTTGACTCTATTAAATATTCAAAGAGTATTTTTTATTGATTATGAATAGTAGTATCCAAATAGAAATTTTTTTTTTTTATACTTATTTGTAATGACATCTGTATGATTTTGTTCCCTTGATTTTTTTATCAAAAGGAAGGAAAATCTTTCCCCTCCTAGACTTGCATTCTTTGACCTTTCTCTTCAAAAACTCTTCAGTTTTCTCAAAATGTCAAGAATCAACACTTTTAAAATTGAGTATTTTATCATAATATAACAAAAAAACTTGAAAATTTCAAAATTTTGAAAAACTTTTAAGTAAAGTACTACTTCCAAGTGACGGATTTACTCCAAAAGTTGACTGTCAGAAATCTACAATTTTAGGTAAGGAACATATACCAAGTTTCATCGATCTAGCTGCTTTGGTTTTTAAGCAATCGTGTTCACACACACACCCAACGCAATACCAAAAGAATACACGAGAAAGTCTCGGGAAGTCATTCCCCATATTTTACATATTTTTTTTTTACTCTCTCTTACCTCTATATATGTTAACATATATAGAGGGAAAGTATTTGATTCATGTCGAAAATTCGATGTCGAGATTTTGATGGATGTTTTGGACGTTTTGAGGTCCCCTGAATCCAAAAAAGTGATTTTCGCGACATGGCCTGTCTGTCTCTGTGTCAAAAATCTCAAGAACGAAAAGAGCTAGGAAGTTGAAGTTTTACAATTTAAGTCCACCCCCAGGAATGTGACACGAAGCTTTTGAACAAAATCGGCCAAAAAGTACTAGTACTTTACTGATGTACTTTTTCACTTTTTTTCAATTTTCTCAAAATTCACTTTAACGATTTTTTTTTTAATTCAAAAATCAAATATTTTTTAGATGTTCTTTGAAATGTATATTCTGATTTTGCTCTCAAAATTGTTTGAAGCACACTTTACTCTTGACTTCATTGGAAAGATAGGAGAAATGGTTGCCATGGTAACAAAATATAAATATTTTCCCATAGTCCCTATTTATAAATTTTATATCTTGTCTTGAATTTTAATATATTGGCGGAAACTAAATATATCTCTACACAAAAAAATTTGGGATGACAAGCACTGAACACAACTTTCTCTTACCTTTGGTAAGAGAAAGTTTGTGCTGTGCGATTAGTCACACCAAATTTTTATAAGTGGATAGGAAGGTTTACTCTAATTTACAGTCTGCACCGGGCCTATGAACAAAGAACATAAAAAGTAATATAAAACAGAGTAAACCTTCCTATCTACTCATAAAGTAATCAACTCTGGCTGTTTTTACTTTTTATTTTAAATTTATTTTCCTTTAATAGGAGAATTAAATTTAAGTAGGTCTACACAAGGTTTTTTGTTTCAATGATATATTAATTTAATATTAACACTCTATGCGCATTTCGACACCATATGTGTCATCTTCAGAAGTGAATTACATACTGAGAAAGTGTTAATATTAAATTCTCCTATTAAAGCATAATGTTTCAACTAGAGCCAACGGTAACCAGTTTAAAATTAATTTATTTCCCTGTTTTAAGGCGCTATCGTGACCCATTCAGTGGCGGGCTCAGAGTTCCATATTGTATTGTATATTAAAAAATTGTTCACTGGACATTCAAATCATTGCATTTATATATATCTACATCAATACCTACTCATCCTGCCCCCTCCCCCTTCTAGGCTAATGGTTGGCTACGTCCTTGATTGTGATCCTATTATCTTTTTTAAATAAGTATGTCGCACGAGCGACCTGCAATTGAGGCTACTTTCTAGACAGCTGAGCGTATTGGTTGCCTATATACAAGGGCTCTAAGCTAACTACCTACGTAGCTGCGCAACCCAGGAAGAAGTAAAAGATACTTGGAGAATGATAGATGCCTCCGGGCTTGGTGTAGTAGGTAGCATTCCTACCTCCTATACCAAACGTCGCGGGTTCGGACCCCAGGCAGTCCGATGATTTTATTTAAGCCATTTGGATACCAAATACTGACTACAGCCTGGAATTATTAGTTATAAAAAAATATTTCTGCAAGAAGGAACTTAAAGGATAAGATAGAAAGCTACTAGGAGATGTTATTGCTAAATTAGTTCAGAGAAAGGAGAGCAGCAAAAGCCTCCTCCATAAAACGAGACGAAAGAAGGAAATATTTATACATTCCATTATTTTATAAAAATTGCGAATTTATTTTTTCTTCATTTTTTTTTTTACAAAAATACAAAATAGAAAAAAATTGTCTAATTTTCATTTATTCATGATCTTCAATCAATTAGAAAAAAAGCAGTTTTCATCAAAGTGGAATCCGGGTCTAGCAGGAAGGGGCTAGCCGGTGCTGTGTTCAAGCCTCGTTTACACGGTTCAGCTCCTCTTGTTTCCTGTGGAAAATTATAACGTCCTTAAGGTAGCTGTTAGGGACGATGAATTGGTATGGGTTCCTGATGGGTCTGTCCAAAGGATATCCAGCAGGTTTGGTGTCAACGTAGCCTTGGTTGTAGGCAGGTCCGCAGAGTGGGAGAGACTGCAATTGGACATCAGAGATCTCTCCTTGGACTTCACCAACGTAGATATAGAGGGAGTAGACCTGGCCTTGTTTCTTACCACGGGGCAAAACAAGTCTGTCAGGTAATCCACAGGAACGTTGACCCTGTAAAAATTTAATTTAATTTTATTTCTTTAATGTTGGTGAAATATTTTTAGATATGAAGGAACGGGTCAAAGGGCTCAGCTCTGAAATATTTTTTTTGTTGAAGAACCTTCAATATTTTTAAATACTATCTTTAAATCAGCAAATGGAAAAATGGGGCTCAAATGCAATTTCTTTTAAGGTTCTTCAAACTTTTATTTAAACACTACTTAGGCCTATATAATAAAATTTAGTTTATAGCAGTGGTTCCCAACCGGTGTGCCCCGGCACCCAAGGGTGCCGCGAGAATGCCTAAGGGGTGCCGCAAGATATTTAGATAAAAAAACATAAAATAAAGAGGTGAAAAAATAAAGCTTTGCCAAAAAAAAAGGTCAAATGATTTTCACGCAAGGGAAAAAAATTTGCCCCAGGGTGGAAAAAAATTTCGATTAGATAGGGGGAAAAAAAGGAAGGGTGCCGCTAGTGTGTAATATTATTCCCAACGCACCTAATTAAATTTTTTATTTTTTTAAAAAAAAAAACACAAAAAAAACATTTAAATTTAAAAAATTTTAAATTTTTAAATAAATTTTTATTTTTAAATATTTTTTTTTTTTTTTAATTTTTTGATAGTACTTTAATAGAGCAAAAAAAAAAACCTACGTTCAAAGTTCAGAATCAATGCCTTAATGAGGGGGGGGCAAAAAGAGGCGCCAGCCAAGCGCGCAACAAGGTTTGGGGTGCCGTGAACTTCAAAAGGTTGGGAAACGCTGGTTTATAGAATTGCAATTGAAAAAAAAGATGATATTTTGAAAATCTCTTATAAAATTGCTTTCTCATTTTGTTATTCTAAATGTAAAGAATTTCAGTCAATCAGAATTCAGAGGGTGTCTATAACATTTAACAATAAAAAAAAAACATTTAACAATGCAAACCAAATTACAATTTTTTCATTATTAGGGTCTTCACCAAATGATTTATTAAAATATGTATTTGCAAATTTTGAATAAATTTTGCATTTCACAGTCACCAGCCAGAAATTTGCATACTTAATTTTAGAGAAATCTGATTCCTAGAAATATGTAGATACTTAATGAAAAAATATATACCTGGTTGATGTAGAATTGGGTCTTGCCTTCTAAAGCTTCATCGACTCGGCTGAGAAGTTGAGAGTAGCTGAGTAAATCAGGGACAGTGACGGTGGATTCGCGAGAGTTACGTTCAATGACGGACTTTCCAGCTTGGACTGAAATTCCGAGAATAATTATTTAAAGGGTTTTCAAAGAAATTTGAATAAAGGAATTGACCTACCTTGGTAAGGGAATCGATCCAATTCAACATAGTATTGGTAGCGTTCGCTAAGAGGAATTTCAACAGCGTGTTGGTCGTATTTAGGTCCAAGGAAGATGCGGACAAGAACATTGGAGGCCTTTTGGCTGTTAACTGAAATGCGATAAGTGAATGGTTGATGATTGAGGCGGAAAAGACGAGCAAGAATGTTAACGTTGTTGGCATCTTCCTCGCTGGCAACATCTACAACGTTGTTAAGAGCAACATCGTAGTGATCGAAATAAGTGACCAGTTTGTCAACATCAACGTTCTCAATTTGGATTCCAGGTACAATTAATTCCTCTTGTGTGTATGGGCCAAGAAGTTCAACATATCGTTGCCACAAATTGTTGATGCGCTGGATGAGGCGGTAATAGAGAGGATCACGAAGAGCAGTGGAATAATAGTGAAGAACGCTTGGGGCAACATTGTGGTTGTTGGCGGGGTCAACAAGTCCACCAGCCAAATAACGAAGGTAATTGTAGAGAGCTCCATAATAAGGACGGTTGACAGAGTCACTGACACCCATGATGATCTCTCCAAGGATGTTGATGCCTTGAGGACTAACCAATTCATATTTCTGTCCTTGCTGAGAGAAAACAATTCCAGAATCGATAGCGTCTAGGATTCTGCGTTCGTAGTTATAAACATCGCTCACAGAGAAGCCCAAAGTATCAATGAGAGAGGCATATTGAGGTCGGTTTGGCACTGCTAAACCATTAGGTAGACGCAAATTAGGATAGTATCCCTCAACAATTTCTTGCCAATAGTGGACAGGTTCAACTTCTCCAAGTCCATTTCCAATACGTTCAAGAACATAACGGGCAAGGATTTGACGGTGCAGATAGAGGAAGAGCTCACCTCGTCTTTGGACATTCAATTGGTAGTTTTTGCCATTGATCCAGAATGGATGTTCCAAATGCCAGAGATTGTAAAAGGCATTCAAACCGATGTCCTCAGTCCAATAGCTGACGGTCTCATCGGGATACCAGTAATAGCCTTGTCCGGAGACAGTGCTGTTGACGAGAAGAATACAATATCTGTCATTGACAATATCGCAAATATCTTGGTATGATTGTTGTCCTCGCATCTTAACTTGGTAAGCGCGTTGAATGATATCGGCACGGATAAACAATTGAGGATAGATTTCATATGGAGGGGGAAGAATGATGTCCTGAGTATCTGGTCGTTGGGCAACAGCGACAACAAGAGCGTAAGAGTAGAGAGCTGGATGAATTCTATTGCGAAGCCAGGCGGCAGTCTACAGAAAAAAAAAAAATTTAATCAAAAATTCAAGGAAAACATTGATATTCTGAGGTTCAAAAAAGCATCCTAAGCAATAAAATTTAACCCAATTCTATTGGGTAGCAATTAATTTAAATAAATATAAAAGGAGCCTCTATGTCTTGAAAAGGCAAAATTGAAATCTTTTTTTTTTGACCAAATCAAATGACCTGTGCAACCATCAGACGATTGCGAATTGTTGGAATGCTTTTGGAACAACAAACCTTGAAATTTAACTGATTCAATAATTACCTTGTAGAAAGTCTCATAATCTTGAGCAACATAGAGTAGGTCGAAAATCAATTGAGCCTGATCAATATGTTCAGGGTTCAGGATATTGAACACTACTCCATAGTCGATAAAGTATTGTTGTTGATACAATTCCAAGAATTGTTTGACAACAGTTTGGTTCTTGTACAAGTTGAGATTGCCTTCAAGACTGTAAGTGTTACCGATCTCAATAATTTCCCGAATGTACGTCGGTTGCTGGACTCTTAAAAGCAATTGCAAGATGTTCCTTTGCCTGACCAGGGTCTCCTTATCAGCTAGTAATAAAAATAAATTATTTTTATTCCCTTTAATTAAACAAGTTAGTAATTTTAAGAGAGGAATTTACTTACCCAATCTTCTTTGGCTGTCAGGGTAGACGGCAGCAGCCGAGAGTGCGACAAGAGCCAGAATGAATACCGAAGTTGCTCCCATGGTGAGGCTTGGACCAGTACGAAGACTCTTCCTTTTTCAGCCGCTTTTATACCCTTTAAACGGGGAATGATAACACATATTCGGAGCTCTTGCCAAAAACCCCTATCTAGAGTTGTCGTATAGGCCATCGTCGCTTGCCTCCCGCGTTGACTTATAATAGATAAGAACTTGCATTTTTCTTTAATAAACTTGACTTTATTTTATTAATATTTATAAAAATTATTTACTTTTTTTTTTGTTTGAAGAAACTTGTTACAAAGCAAAAGGAAATTAGAAAAAAAGTAGAAACAAATATTAACGGGAATGGATTGTGTAAAAAATTAAATTTCAACTTTAAAGCAAAGATGCATTAATCAATGCTTTAATTTTTCTCTCTTAACATTTTTTTTCTCTTATATTATTCAAGTCTTAAGCAAAAGTTTTTTTTAAATATTTTATAAATTACCCTTCACCCTCTCCCTCCTGCTTCCGAACAAATTTCAAAATGAAAAATAGGGGAAGAAATAGAGTGTTATGAATTAGTGGCCATTATTAAACCTTATTAAAAATTTGATCTTATGCTCTCTATTCTTAGGGATAAAATTTTTAAATAAATTTTAACCAATCGTTAACAAATCTAGATAACTTTATGCAATATTCACCAAATATGTAATATAAAATTTGAACCCTAGTGCCAAGGGAGCATGATTCGAATGGAAAATTGGTTTTTCGGGGAGTACAAATTTCATTAGGGCTAATGGAGCTCATAAGCTCTTGCCCGTTGTCAATAAAGCTTCTATCTATCTATCTATCTACATGTTAGCAATTAGAATATCCAAATGAATAGGAATCCGGGCTTTATTTTGATTGATAAGTCACCTTCGGAAAAAGTTTCAAAAATTATTGAATAATATCGAAATATTTTTCTTTTTTTAAAGTGAAACTTTATTTTGATCGACACAAATTTTTTCGTTTCTCTATCAGCATGTCGCGTTACAAGCCGTGACGCTACAAGTTATGACGTCACAAGCCGTGACGACAAAAATAGGAATGTTGAAATTTAATATATATTACTAGAGACCGGACAAAAAAGCATAAAAAAATGGAAAAAAAGTGCTTAAAAAAGCATAAAAATCTTGAATAATAAGTTGTTAAATAAGCATAAAAGTTGAAAAAAAAAGCATCTAATAAGCAATTTTTACTCATACCAATGGCGTATACAAATTTTTTTTTAAAGAAAAATTGCAAAAAATTTTGTTTTTGCGGAATCAAATTTTTTCACCCTAATGAAAAAATTTTTTTCCAGAGCTATATTTTTTCGCACTGCGGGGTTTTTGAAAATTTTTTTTTTTTTTTTGGGGGGGGGGCGGGCCCCCTCCCCCTCCTTATATACGTCCCTGGTGTATGCGTGTGTGAATGGGAAAAAGTGTGTTTTTTAATAAAAAAAAAAAAAAAAATTATAAATATTCGTAAAATAAGTTCAAATAAGCACGAAAGGGAAAAAAAGCATGAAAACTCAAAAAAAAAAAGCATAAAAAATGCATTCTCAATACACTTTGTTTTTCCTAATTCGTATAGAAATTAAATATCTAATGGCTGCTTATAAAATTGAGCAATAAGCATTTTGCTTAAAATCCGGTCTCTATATATGACGATTTATAAAAAAATAATTGTGAGATTTAATTATTCAATTTTTAAATTGATAAAATATAATTTTTAAAATGATTCAAATACTAAATAAATATTTTTCTCAGTTTTTAATTTAACATACGCCAATTGATTTCCCATTATCATTCCCATTTTCCAATAAGATTAAAAACGCGATTTTAATACCCTTAATTGAATAATATTCTGAAAATTTTCAGTTAAACGCCTCCGATCCGAAAAAAAGTTTCACTTGCATCGTGGTTTCATAAAACCACACAATGTTTTAAGATAAAATTTTTGTTTTCTTTCTGAAATTGTTTACTTCTGTTTCTAAATCTCATAATTTTTTTTGTCTTTTCGGCATCTTAGGCCATACATACTTCTGCTCATTGGTTAAATACCATATATTAGGGGTCCAGGCATTTCTACCATTTGGTTTCCCCGAGTTCACTTAAATTTAGTCTTTATTTTCAAATTAATTGATAGCTAATATGCTTATATTTATAATTTGTCGCTCAGAAGCGAATATCTGACTCCTAGAAGAAGAAATGAAACTTCTACTGTTTTACTGAAGTCCAGGACCTTTCTGACTTTGTAAGAGAATTTAAAATCCAATGAAATTTTCAACGCCCAAATTGGGGACTATATTTGTAAGATTGTATAGAAATCAAAACATATTGTTGCTCCCGGGCTTGGCGTAGTAGGTAGCGCGCCTGTCTCTGTATACCAAGGATCGGGGGTTCGAATCCCAGGCAATCCGATGATTTTATTTAAGCCATTTAGATACCAAATGGCTTGAATAACGACGATACGAATTATCGGATTGTACTGTATATAAAAAGTTTATTAATATTAACAATATTTAACCAAATAGATGATTTTATTAATTATTATTAACTAGTCGCAGCGGCCCTCCAGCTACTGCTACAGCCCTACAGGGGTTAGATTTATCAGATTTTTCTCCGAATGACTACTTGCCCGCTGCATGGTTTGAATTTTAATTTAATTGAGGTATCGAAAAGGCGAGGTTCAAAGAACTGACCTCGGATCATTTGGTCAAAGATTAATCTTATGACATTCTCTATAAATAAAAATATATGATTTACTAGAAGTCAATGTTCTATTAATTAGTGATCAATTGAATTTTAATTAACATTCTATAATTATATAAATATTGAATGATTTAATGATGATGCTCACGTCTTGGAAAATTTTTGGCAATTAAATGATTTTTATATTTCTATTTATTTATAATTTTTGGGCGGAGGGGGGGGGTTGAACCTGCATATCCTCCTCCTGGATCATGGACGTTGTAAGATTATGTTGAATCGGTAGGGGGGATCGAAAGGCTTCGCATCAACATGACCTCCCCTCATGACCTTAATTATTATTATTCTATTATTATTTAATTATCCTGCCTTTGGCCATTGACCATCAATACCTTAATCTAATACAATAATAATCCTTTATTTATTATTGTATAATCTTGCATATTTGTTTAAAACTGATAGTTTTCTTGTAAATGGGGGGTCTTTTTTATAAAAACACTCACACTCTCACAGGTCATTAAGGCCATTTAAGACTTTTTACGATACCCGTTAATTGTAAATATATTCATTGGGTGTCTAGGCATTCTTATTGGGGAGGGGGGGGGGATCTAAATAGAAAAATATATTTTCCTCTCCTAATTTGAATATCTACAGCCATCAAACTAAACAATTTATATTTTCCAAGTTCAAAATCATTAAAAATTAAAATATCCTTTAAGCCAATGCCTTTTAAACTTTTTGAAGTCGCGGCTCTCTTGTAACCAAGGGCGGGTACAAGGGGGGGGGGTAAAGGAGGTAATGACCCCCCCCCGAGATTTGAAAAAAAAAAAAAAAAAAAATTTCTCGAAAAAAAATTTATTTTTAATGTAAAATTTTAAAAATTAATACTTAAAAATTTGATTTGTATTTATATTCTGCCAAACAAGTACAGAATGCGCCTTTAAATTACCGAAATTAAGAAAAAATAGTGTGCTGTGCGACCAGTCACACCAGATTACCCCCCCCCCCCGAGAAACACCTTTGGATCCGCCCTTGCTTGTAACCCAAGACAATTACTCACGGTCCCCTATTTTTTTTTTTTTAATTCAGAGTTTGGACTTACCTTTTGTTTATAATACCTTTTAAGTATTTTTCACACGGACGAGCTGCCATTTGGGCTGCCTAACTACCGGGCTTTAGTCTCAGTACTATTGCAATAAATGGCACTCTAGTAGGGGGATTACTTAGAAATTCCGAAAATTCGAAGACAAACAGGGGCGTATATAGAAATTTTTTTCGGGGGGGGGGGGCCCGAACTCAAAAAATTTTTCTGCGGAAAATTTTTTTTTTAAGAAACTATATTTTTTTTCACACGAAATTTTTTGCGGAACATTTTTTCTATTGCGGAACCAAAGTTGTCCATCCTGCGGAAAAATTTGTTGCGCTGATGTCTGTATATCCCTATATATGTAGGGGAAGTATGCCTTATTTGGACCACTTAACTAAAATCACTGATAACATAATTTTAGAAACATGTGGATTTTACTGGAAAAGACTAATACATGCACAAAGTATTCATATACATATTTGCAAATCGTGAAATAGTTTGAATAAAAAATAAAAGAGTTTAATTACTTATTTTAAACTTATGTCAGGATGAAAAATCTGAGAGCATTTGCCTAGGTTGGACCAGTGTATTCCTAAATTGGACCGTCTATATTAAATAGCAACAAGAACGCATAAATCTCCAACTTGATGTTTTCCTTTAAGAGCAAGAACCTTTTGCGGCTTGTGAACAGTAGAGAGCCCAGTTTCGTCAATATTGTAGATAAACAATGCATCCATATTGTTTTCGTCTACTACTGATTTCAGTTTCTTAAAAAAATCGCCAACTCTTTGTTTATTAAAACCAGATGCTCTGGCAACAGAAGTTGGTTCCGGTGATCGTAACCTTAGTTGAGGATGGAGGGCAATAAAATTGTAATAGCATTTATCTCCAGCGGATTTTTTATCATTGTTGAAGCGGTTTTCAAGACAGTTGTTCTCTTCTGCTACTTGGTATGCAAGAATTTTTAAATCTCACGTGTTATCCCAAAGAACATTTCTTCTAGTTTGAGGACATGAGCCACTATATCATTTTCAATTTCATCCGGTAAATTATTTAGGCGTCCAAGAATTTTTTTGTGTTCCGTCGCATGTAAATTCTTACCATCTAATCTCCTTTTCAACGTAGCTTTGGGCACACCATAACATTTAGCTACAGCATTTAAACCCATGTCACCATTTCTGTAACTTGTAATCGCCCTATATATTTCTTCTTCTGTCCATTGTCCATATTTTCCACGACTCGCCATCTGAAACAGGATTCAATAATATTTTCTTGAATTGGACCACCACTCGAATGTGGTCCAATTTAGGCAAACCGATGTGGTCCAATTTAAGCAAATGCGCAATTTTGGATTCTGTGTATGACAGTCAAAACAAAAATAATGCTATCACAATAAATTTGCGTCGCTCTTATTGGTAAAAATACGTGTAACATTAATATATTAAATTAGTTTTAACTTCGAGTATGGATGCTGGTGTAGCTTCTAAGTGACAGGCTTGGAAAATAACATGAAACTGCCACAAAAACACAAAACACACTTTATACACAGAAGATGCGTCCAAACATGATGAGACTCGGGCTGTACTGAATGGTGTCCTGTACTACCATATCCCGTCGCTAGGAGCTTTGAACCACCTACCAAACAGTCACAACCAACATGGTCCAATCTAGGCAGTGGTCCATTCTAGGCGCATTTCCCCTATATGTGTTTGGGAAATTTCGAGGGGGGGGGCCGGGCCCCCTCGGCCCCCCCCCCATAAATACGCCCCTGAAGACAAATGATATAATAATATGGAACCTCTACAGTTTTTGCTTAAAAATGATCAATTTTATTAATATTGTAAAATAAATAAAAAAACCTTTCCTGGATTTTTTGACCAAAAAATAAAATTTGAAAATTGTCAAAATTTATAAAATTCTACTATTTTTGAAATGTATTTATATAGTCGCCGGAAGAAATTGGAAAGATTTGCCTAGAAATGAATTCTATATGATTTGTACCATAGTCTTCTATGTATTCCAATACAATGTTATGCACTTTAGGACTCGTCAAAAATATAATTGTGAACAGGGCCGTAGTCTTGAAGCGGGGGTTTGGATGATTCGACTGGTGATCCCCCTTCCCCGCAGGAGGGGCTCCTGATTCCAGCCCTGGTTGTGAATAATTGAATTTTGCTGGGAAAAAGGTTTCCAAAACAAGGCCCCAACAAGAATTAAGAGAAATAAATGAATACCGTTTATTTATGGTAACATAATTGCTTTAGTGGTGGAATGTTCTTGGTTCGAGTTCCGGATACACCGATATGCCCAGTCAAAACAATTCTTCATTCATTTATCTTAAAAAATATAATTGTTTGTGATAATTAGTAAAAAAAAAGAGTGATAAATATTTTTATTCGATACAATCTTATATACAATAAATATATCTTATTCTTTAAATTACAATATTTCATAATGAATATGATAGTTTTTTAAAAAGTAAAAAAAAAATCTCAATAGGCCTGCCTGATAAGATCAAATTACAATCAAACACTTCTCAAATTTTCTTTATAATTATTTTTACAAGATAAATATGTTTTCATTAAATCTTCTTATCCACAAATACACATAATTGGTTGTTTATTTTTTTTTCAGACTCCGTCAAAATAAAAGCCAAAAGTCGAAGATAAGAATTAATACATTAAATGCAAATTAAATTATTCTCGACATATTCGCAAAACTTTTCTTAACAAGTGATCAGTTTCAGGTGTATAAGTGAATTTAAATGTGATTATTTGTTCAAATTTCAATTTCAAATTTTCTTCCTTCTCATTTGCTTTAAAAAAATTTTAAAATTATTCAATTTCAATTAGGGTGGCGCCATGGGCGTAGCCAGGGGGAGGCAGGGGGCCTTTGCCCCCCCCTGGCTTGTCCTAAAAATTAAAAAAAAAAAAAAAAAAAAACAAATATATATTTTTCCCATTGGGAATTTTTTTTTTAACGCCCCAATCCACTACATTAATTTAATTTTTTTTTTATTTAAATAAATAATTAATAATCTATGTATATATTAATCGCGAACCCCCCCCCCCCTCCCTCGCCCTAATGAGGGGTTGCCCCCCCTAACAAGATGTCTGGCTACGCCCATGGGTGGCGCCCCTTTCTGAGACAGGCAAGCTGAAAAAGGGTTATGGAATCAATTAACCGAACTATTTGAGGTATTGGTGTAATAAGAAAAAAATTCTAATAAAAGGTTTGAGTAACAACATAGAGGCTACTTAAGCATTCAAAAGAATAAAAAAAAAATTATTATTTTTTTCCAGGGGGCGGGGGCGGGGGCGGGGGGGGGGAATACAAAAATTCTATCCAGAAAAAAAATTTTTTTTTGAATAATATTTCTTTTAAATGTCAGTAAAGTACAATCTTGCTCAATCATTCGGAATCTCACATAGTCTATAAATACCTTAAATGAAATGAAAAAACAATTAAAATTAGACCTATATGACAATTTTCTTTTTTTGAAAAAAAAGACAAAAACAGTGATGGAAATTTTTCAAAAACATTCGGAAGACTTGTAAAAACTTTTTCATTACATAATAGCCTAATATAAAATATTTATTTATACTTTAGATTTCCATCAATCTCGTGACTTTTTTTCAAATAGCAAAGAAAGAAATAATTTTATTTAAAAAATAAACAAGTAGGATCTGTATAAACAAATGGGGCCTTACGTCAGGAGAATCCCACGACCAAAAATGACCGAAAATGGATGGCGGGAAGTGAGAAAAAATTAATTTACGCTTTTCTTTGGTCACAAGAAAAAAATAATTTCAAATAAAATTTTAATTCTCATTAAGCTAGAGCTTTTTTTCAAACAGTTTGTATTACAAATTCCATTTATGCTTTGTAATTATATCTTGTGTATGTTTTAACATGAATATTTCTTGGCTTGCAAGGGAGGAATGTTATTATGGGAGAAAAGTAAGCCCAGAAAGAGAAAAACAAATAACAGGAGAAAGATCGTTAAAAAATGCAGACACAAAAGTTTTCCAGATATATTTTGCCAATTGGAAAATTTATGAGTTCATAAAGAATTGATTCAAAGGCCAAGAGTTAAAGAATTGGAAGAAGGCTCAACTTCTCAAGAGACTCTCTCCATCCATCAAACATAAATCTTTATAAATCAAAATAGGAAAAAAACTATTAATTAAACAGGGCCACACAAGTTCGAAACAAGTTTCGAAAAAAAAATTTCCCAAATTCAGGGACCTCAGTTATGACAAAGAGAAACACACTGTTTGGAAATTCATAGATTTTGCCTGACAAAGCCGCTTCTACTCTCCATTTAAATTTGCCATTACAATCTCCAAACTCTTAGTGGTCAAATTTAATTATGCCTGAAATTGGAACATAATTCAAATTCTCCGAAACGTTCCGATTATCATATAAAGCAAAAAGGACTTTTAATAATATTTAGCTCATAGCAATATTCTATCTCTAAAGTAATAATACAAAATAATTCGATTTTGCATATAGAGCCCTTTCTGGCCAATATGTAAACTAATTATTGTTTTATCAAATGGCTTGTTATAAATTTGTGGCCCATATTTTTTTCCCAATACTAAATAATAGAGCGAAAAAGTTGTGAAAATGGAAAAATTGATTAACGATGTTAACTTATTACAACAGCAAAAGACAAGCAAAAAGAGGGTCTTATATCAAATTTTGTATTTTCTTTAATCACTGATAAATCGGGGCTGAGATGCCAAAGCCTTATTAAATTCTAGAATTTTAATTACTTTGAATTGCCCGGGAGCCGTGGCTCAGTGAGAAGACATTAGCTTCTCGCACCGGAGTCCCGGGTTCGATTCCCGTCCCAAGCGAGAAAAATTTATTTCATTTGATTTGACTACAAATCATTTGAAATAAATAGGGATGGGGTCTAAATGGCCTTAGATGCCGAAAAACACCTTAAAAAAATCATTGTGTGGTTTTATGAAACCACGATGCAAGTGAAACTTTTTTTCGGATCGTAGGCGTTTAACTGAAAATTTTCAGAAAATTATTCAATTAAGGGTATTAAAATCGCGTTTTTAATTTTTTTAACTTAATAATTGGAAAATGGAAATGATAATAGGATCAATAGACGCATGTTAAAAACTGAGAACAATATATATTTAGCAATTGAAGATTTGAATCATTTTAAATTATTTTAAAAATTATATTTTATCAATTTAAAAATTGAATAATTGAATCTCACAATTATTTTTGTCATATATATTAAATTTCCTATTTTTGTCGTCACGGCTTGTGACGTCATGGCTTGTAGCGTCACGGCCTTTGACGTCACGGCTTGTAACGCGACATGCTGATAGAAGAGGGAAAAAATTTGAGAGGATCAAATAAAAGTTTCACTTTAAAAAAAAAAAAAAAAATTACTTTGAATTACTTAGGAAGCTGTAAGATACTCTCTATTAGTATCTATACTATTGAATTTAACAAAATTACATTACTGTAGTTTTTTGACATTTATGCGAATTTTTACTTCCTTATACGAAGTAAAGAACGAATTGTAATTGCGACAAAATTTCAATAAAAATATATGTTTTAATCAATTTGACTAATTTAGTGATTTATTTATAATAAATGTTTTTCTCTCAGATTGATTTTCAAAAAATTACATTACATAAATTGAATAGTGAATAATATTTTTATCACTCAGCAATCAAGTGATTCATATGGAACTCTAAATGAATCATTGGCTATTAAAAATAATTAATTATGGGGTGCATAAATTAGTTCCTTTAACTGGGATTCACAGTTGATAATTCTACTTGAGTATTCATGGTCCGCTCTCAAGCTATTAATCTAATAAAAATTCATTGTAAATTTGTCATTTGGAATGCCTAACTTCCAGGGGAAACAAGCACTCTTGCTTTGACCCTGTAACTTGGAAAGTTTTTATGCACTGAAGATGGTTTGCGTTGGCGAAATGCACAGTATTTGCATTAAAGTTCCATTTTAATATAAACCGAAAGCCGCTTTTATTAATTTCCACCTAATTTAATAATATCATGTTAATTATTTTAATGCAATTTCCAACATTTTTGCAAAGGCAATAATAATTCATTCATAGCTGATACGGTAGAATGAACATGAACAGCCAGCTATTCAAGTTCATATTAAAGATGATAAAGAAGTGAGATATAATCTAGTTTATACAAATATAAAATATTGTGTTTGTTAAAGAGGGGAGGAGGGTTGTTTTATCAACTAGAACATATTTTATCGTCCGTGAAATTTATTAAATAAACAATTTTTTTTTTTTTCATTACATAAATTTAAAGAAGTTTTGTAAATCAATAAAACAATTAATTCTTTTTATATTGCACATTAATTTATTTTAAATGCATTTATCTTTCATTAATTACCTTTTACAAAAAATGCAAAAAATATTTTTTTCATCCTCAACTTATATTTAAATTTAAATTACGTAACCAGTATTTAACTATGAGGATGGGGAGGGCGGGGGTTTGATTTTTTTCCTTTTAAAATTAAGTATGGGGGTTCATAATTAATAATATTTAAAAATTAACATTTTAATAAATCTTTGAAACTTATAGCCTAGTGTTTTTAATTTTTCAATTTTCACATACACATAATGTTTCAGCTCGAACATATAGTTTTTATTTTAAATTTAATAATACTGTATTTAAAAGAAAGGCAAAAAAATTTTTTAAATGAGTTTCGAATCCCAAAAATTACATCTCCTGTCGCCATAGAGACTATAGAAAGTATACTTTCTCTCTCTACTGATGTGGAGAGGGAGGCTTGAATCCTAACCTCCCTCCACTGGTTGCGCCACTGAATATGTTGATTTGTGGCACCCACACCCCGTCAGTACACTAAAGATCTGAATATTATCATAAAACTAATCTTTTGGTGTGAATTTTGATCCTTTGGACAGTAAATTTAAAAATTTTTAACAGAATCAGAGGCGGATTTAGGCATTTGCCACCCCTAGGCAGTGGGCTCTTGGAACCCTCCCCGCCACCCCGTCAACCACCCCAACACGGATAAACACCCTAACACGGCGATGAACGTCTCATTACCTATACCTTTTCAACATCTGTTAGACATTGTCTATTCGTATATAAATAAGCAGTTTTTTCACAAATTGTCGTCCCTAAAATTTGCCCTAGTCTGCCTATTCGTAAATACCCCCATGAGCAGAATGAATTATTTTAAATGATTAATCTTATGTGACAAAATATTGCTATTCAATATAATTTAAGGTATCTTAAGGTATTTTTTTCAAATCTCAGGGGGTAATTACCCCCTTTACCCCTCCCCCCACCCGCTTGTGTCCGCCCTTGATTGGTAGCCAACTCAATTCTAATAAATTGTTCTCTCTTCGTTCGGGAAGCGAATTTCCAAACCCTAGCACAAGAATGGAGAAGCCTTAAAAATGAGATATATAAAATTCAATTAATTTCCTGAAACTTGAATCACATTTATGAAATGTCAAAGAAGAAGAAAATTTGAGTCTAAAATCATATCATGACCGATACTTAAAAAATAAATAAAAATCTCTAATACTTAAAATAAGAAAATCCATTACAAAATTTCGGATATGTTAAAATGAAATTTTTTTTATACAAATATTTATTTTAATTAGTAAATACAATCTCATTACATGATACAAATTTCTTTATTTTACTATTATCATTTTATACATTTTTTTTTTTTTTTAATATTATAATATCCTATCGTTGTTAAAATTCCTGGGAGAGGATCGAAGTGATCAAAGAGAGGAAGGGCACAAAATTTAAAATTTCCCATACATTTTTTTTTTTGACAAAAATACCCTGATAAACTGATAAGCTACGTCAATTTTTCTTTGTTGTTGGTCGATTTGATTATACAGTATAATGATATGTTAGGCGATTGATAAATTAATTACAACATGATATGAAATGGGACATTTAATGATTAGCTAAAGACTAGATTTTTGTTTTTATTTGTTGGTCGGAAGGTGAGAAATTAGATATAGAAAGAGGAAGAGATCGGGGATCCTGAGTTGTTCAAACTCAGAGTAACCTCTCCAGTTCCTCGCTGGAGACGGTCACATCGCTGTCCTCATCTTCGCCTGTCTCTACGATGCTCTCGTCGTCGTGAGACCAGTGCTCAAACTCCTCTTTATGGTGTTCAAGAAGCATTAATGAAGGGAAGAGACTGTCGCAAGCCGAACACCTAAACAACAACAAAACACAATATTACATTTACAAAGGTTTATGTAAAATAATAAATGCAGTTAGTTCCAGAGCAAAGGACTCTTTTGCTAATTTAATACACATTTGGAACTCTGGAGCAAGAGAAATTTAATAGTTTTTTATATGGATTACAGTAAGCACAAACGAACTACTTCTTGATTAGTTTTCAACTAAATTAGTTAAATTAATAACTAGAGTTCGGATTTTAAGCAAAATGTTTATTGCTATGTTTTATAAGCAACCATTAGATATTTAATTTATACACGAATTACGAAAAACTAAGCTTATTGAAATTGTATTTTTTTATGCTTTTTTGCTTATTTTGAGTTTTCACGCTTTTTTTTCCTTCGTGCTTATTTGAACTTATTTTACAAATATTTATATAATTTTTAAAAATAATTCAGCAAAAACGTTCATGTAGAGCAAATTCTTCGGCAACTGCGTAAATCGCGCCTTCCCTACTCTGGCTCGGGCCCCCGTACATCACCCTACTCTGGTTCGGGCCAGCCTGCGGCGGACCCTTACAGGGGGGGGGGGATAGTCTGGTGGGAATCTGCCGCACACTTTCGATAATTTCATTTTGTACTTCTTTAACAGAATATATACATAGTTCTATACAAATAATATTTTTAAGTATTAATTTTTAAAATTTTATATTAAAATTAATTACCTCCTTTACTCCCCCCCCCTCCTTGACCGGTATTGGTATGAGTAGAAGTTGCTTCTGAGATACTTTTTTTTTTAATTTTATGCTTATTGAACAATTTTTTATTCAAGATCTTTATGCTTTTTTAAGCACTTTTTATTTTTTCATATTTTTATGCTTTTTTTGTCCGGTCTTTATTAATAACTAATATGTAGGCAGGGCCGAGACAGATTTGACGGGCCCCGGAGCTACTTAATAGCCCCCCACCCTAAAAGTTTTTTCTAGTTTGTGATAGGCTATTGTGGCATTCACGCTAACAATTTTTTGAACAGTTTTTGACACAATTTTTGAAACAGTTATACATAGCTTACAATATTTAATTAAATAAAAAAGTTATTTAAAAATTTTTCAAAATTTCCTAAACATAGGGTTACCATAAGTTATTGAGGCCACAGACAGAGGACTTCCGGGGAGGTATGGGGGTATGGAAAATCTTTTTAAAATTAGACACTGAAATCTGCCTTTTTAGCTACCTGGGACGGGAAAAATATCAAACTTGCCTTGAGCTTAAAGGGCCCGGGTCCCTCAGGAAAAAATTTAAAAAAACGAATTTTTTTAATTGAAATTTTAAAATTTGAGCTTACAGGGCCCGGGCCCCTCGGGAAAAAACTTTCAAGAAAACGATTTTTTTTTAAATTTATATTTTAACCATTGAAATTATTTTTTATTAGAATTTTAAGGTTGGATCGCAAAGGGCCCGGGCCCCGGGGATATAGCCCCCCTGCCCCCCCCCCTGTCTGTGGCCCTGTACGTAGTAGGCCTATGTAAAATTTTAGAAAAAAACCTTTGGTTTTTAGTTAAAAACCTATTTCAAAGATCGCAATAAATTCCCTTTATAACGACATTCATTTTATGTGCCTTCTTAAGATATTAACAGAGAAATAAAGTTCAGCCTTAGAATCCCAGTGTATATCAAGTTTTCACTTAAATGGCAAATAAAAAAAAGTCTCTCAAGTGTCCTACTATTTGTATGGGTTGAAGTAAAAAAAAAATCTGATACGGAGGAACATCAGTTATTTGGCGCTTGATAATGGATTTATTCTCCCACAGACTTTGATTCAATGAATGAGGGATGAAAATAATAATAAAAAAAAGATTATGAAGGTGGATTATTATCATCCTTTTGTTAAGAAAATCTCATAAAAAAATAATAAAAAATTCAAAAAGGGTAAAGAAAAAAATGTGTAAGCTTAATTATTAATAGTAGAAATATCTACTGGTGTAGAGATAAAATTATTTTAGAAGATCTATTTTAAAAATCTGGTGTGACACTTGATACAACTTTCTCTTACTGTTGGCTATGTGCTGTCACACCAGAATTTTTACTTTTTTTATAATATAACTACCAGCACCTCCCTCATTCGGGGTGCCTTGCTCCTCGGCCCTGGGAGCCGGCGTTTCAGGATATTGTAGTTGTTATCATAAATGTCACCTTCTTATAATTAATATCCTATTGTTAATTATTATTAAATTGAAATATCTCGATATCTTTTTATGAGAATAGAAGAGATTTTCTTTGGTATTCACTGACAATGCAAAGAATACTTCTCATTTTAGTAAATATCATTATTATTATTATTATTATACTATATATAAAGCGCTAGCGGCTAGCTTCCGTCTGTGTCTATCAGGACGCTGATTGGCTAGAGTTACAGGAAGTGGAACGGGAGCGGGAAATTTAAAATTTAAGTCAGAGAAGGAAATTTGAAAATTTCCAAACAGAGAGCAAATAAATAAATAAATAAATTTGATGCATTTACATAAATTTCTGCCAATAAATAACACTCACAGATTTGTTAGATATATAAAATTTGATTTTGAAAATCCAACGGCAAGTTGCCTAATAGAGCGTGACAGATAGACAGACTGACATTAGCGAATTATATATAGGTATATATAGATTTATTTTTGAAATATTGCTTTTAATGCGAATAATAAAAAGAATTGTGGGATGGTGACTCCGGGCAATCAGTGTGTGGAACCCCCCCCCCCCCCCGGTAGCCATCGATACTATGTATTTTCAATAAATAAATAAATTTATCACTCCTAAATGGCCTCTGTAGCCGAAAAGAGTTTTTTTTTTAACAAAAAAAGAATTGTTCATGCGTTAATTGTATACGTTTAATTTGAAAGATCAAGTTTAAAAATTATACGAAATTTCAATAAATTTAATAAATTCCACATAAAATAGTTTTTTTTTTTTAAGGTCTTTTTCGGCATCTTAGGTCATTTAGACCCCATCCCTATTTATTTCAAATGATTTGTAGTCAAATCAAATGAAATAAAGCATAAAATAGTTACTTTATTAAAATAAAATTCGTCTGAAAAATTGGAGAGAGTCCGCCGCAGACCCAGGGGAACCAAGCCCGCCGAAAATGGGTGGTGATCAATGCAGATAGTATATTTAAATCTTGCATTTATTTTTTGATTAAAATTTTAATTGTCTCAGCTGAAAAAAATTTTGCCCCTCGGTCATCTCCTATTGATCAGATGTTGAGCAAAAATATTAATATAGGCCGAATCAATTCTTGACATTTAGGTGAAGTTTGTCTGTGAAAAATATCAACAAGATTGAATATTTATTTTTTGAATAATTTTAACATTAGCACACCCATGCATACAGATTAGCATCGATCGTAAAGTGTCTTGTTTCTCGGGGCACCCATCCGGGAATCAACGCCTCTCAGTCTTGCTTAGCTTGACTATTTTCGTGATTGTTTTTCTTCAACTTAATGCTTTTGGTTTTAGTTGAAGATAGGGAATGTTTAAAAGGGTTGTTTATGGTTGGTTAGAGGGTGGAAATATTTATGAGAGAAGTTATAATATTTTTTTGATATTTTTTTCATTTATAAATAATATTAGATGATAGCTAATAAGTGCTTTTCAATTCTTTATTCAAATGGGAATTGTAATATTTATTTATTTATTTTTCTTTTTATAGAGAGAGTTGCTCAGTCGAGTTCGAGTCAGGCCAGGCATTGCATGGAGCTCTCGTCTTTCTGCGTGGATTTATCTTGAAGTGAATAATAATACAACTCACCCCGACCACATCGACAGCCTCCTCACCCATGGATCTTACACTTGGACCTCACATCTTACTATTAAAGGTAGGCCTAATTAAAAAGAAATTAAATTAAATTAAAAATTCGATTTTAAATTCAACTTTGAGTTTTTCGAATATTAAATTAATTATTAAGTATTTAATAAATGTCATTAGACAATCAATCAGAGACAGGGTAGAGAAGTGAGGTGGAGGGGGAGGGGAATATATGAGATACTTAAAAATACTATTTTTTTTTCTTTAGGCCTATATAGAGATTAAAATATTTTTAAGCCCTAGGGCCTTGGTATATTGATTAGCGTGCTGGCCATTTGTATTAAGGGTCGCGGGTTCGCATCCCCTCGAGAAAATTTATTTTAATTAGATTGGCTACCAATCTAATTGAAATTAGGGAGTCGTCTTCAAAGCCACTAAGCAAAATAAATATTTTTAGCATATCTTTTTATTTATGGAGGGGTGGTTTAAGGGTTGAAAATAACAATTTTATTGATTAAAATTTAAAATGATGTTTTTGTATCTCTGAGGTTGGGTTTGAGGTGGCTCTATGGGCAAAGGAGAGTCAGGGAGGATGTTTTTTCAGGGCCTGGATGTAAATAGCGCATTCCCTTAAGGCCAGGGACAGGCCCGAGGGCCCCGCCGATCTGATGGGACCGGGTATATACAATTACAATTCTCTCGTATTTTTAATTAGGCTAGGTAGGATCTCTTTCACAAAGCCCCCTGGTCTCTCGTTTACTCGTAATCCAAAAAATCACGTTCATTCTCACTGATATGATTTCTTCAGTCACCCAGGTTTTTCCGGTTATAAATCGCAATTCTTTTTTGAAATTTCGCATGCTCATTTTATGGCGAATAATAAAACGTATTGTTCGTGAAACACATATTTGTTGCTTTAATTCTTTTTGATTTAGTGTTTTTGTTTTATTTCAAAAAGAAGTCTTCAAGAATAAATATTACTCAAAATTTCAACAAGTAAATTTCACATATAATAATTATTAAAATAAAATTAGCAAAACTAATTTAATTTTTTTTTAAATCTTTGTAGGCCTATATGTTGGCATTTTGGAATACCTTTATTGAATTTTTGAATATGTGCATATGGTGCATAAACTCTCGACGGCTCATTTAATAAATCCTAGGAAAGAACTTACCCAAAATGTCGCTTCTTTTGTTGATGTTGTGCGAGTTGTCTTGGTGTTGCAAACGATCGGTCACAAACGTTGCATGTCAACGCCTCATCTAGAATCAAACAAAGAATTTATCATATAAAATATCCAGTAGATTATTATTAATATTTCTAGTTGATAAATTAAAAAATTCATTTTCGGAATTTTTATGGAAATAAACATTTTCTTAATAAAAAAAGGTCTCGCAAAATAGTTTGTGGGTTTGTGTAAAATTCACTTATTAAGAAATTAATAAATTTATGCCTGGATCACATATATCGTTATCAAAAATTAATGAGTATCGTTTTAAAGTATATATACCTATACCCTAAGATGGCGAAAGAATTAAAAAAAGGCCCTTCACTTAAAAAACACAAAGGATGGTTTAGTTAATTAAATCTATATAACTTATGAAATTTCAATTATTCTTTAAAAATAGGCATCCTAGTTCTTTTTTTATAAAATCACTTTTTTTTATTTCTATATTAATTCTAAATTTCTCTAACGACAGAATGGGATTTAGAAATAGCGAAGGCATTTTCTAAATAATTATATTTTTTTAAAATGTGAGCAAGCTGATTTCAATTGTCTCGTGAGAGGGTGAATTTATTTTGCAAAGTCAGTAAATCTCGCTCCGGGGAATAATCCAATCAGGATCCGTGATGACACGAGGCTCTACCTTCCGCAGCTTCATTTATTCGATGGTCCAGCCTCCCGGCATGCTATCAATTACCATTTGAATATGTTATAACTCTTTCCTCATTTTCACGGAAATAACTAACAGATGTATTTAATATTCGAGGCATTTGTGATAATAAAAAGAAAGATAAAAACTTTTATAATTACTTTTCAGTCTGTTTTAATTAATTAGATCATAACGTGAATTTTCAAAATAGTAGTTTGGCACTTATAAAAAATTTTTATCTTAGCTCATCTTGTATATCCATTTTTTTCTTAAAATCAAACTCCAAGAACAAAAACTTTTTCAACATTCACCCACTATATCTCTAATTTTCTCTATTTGAAAATTAGCAATTTTGGCTCTGAATTTTGATTATGTCATTCAAAAGCCCTTATAAACGACGATGTTATAAATTCAATTAACGTTATGTCTTATCTTGTATAAAATCAATTCATCATCATCACTGATTGACAAAGAAATTATTAATAAGATTTCTTAAATACATGGAGGATATTTTTTATCAAGAAATGTCACTGTTTAATAATTAATTATATTTTTTTCTAGCCAGAAAAATGTCATTCAAAAGCCATTTTTGAGTAATGTTACGAAGAAAAAGAGAAATCTTAGGGCTATAGCCCTTGCTATACCAACTATCAAAACTGTCAAAAACAAAATATGAATTGCTACTGTTTATTGGAAAAAATAACTTTTCAAAAGAAAACTTTAGTAATGGAAAAAAATAATAATGTCATATTACAATGACTGATGGAATTTAAATGGAAATAAAATGAATTCTCTGTGAAATTATAAATAAATAATATCTGATTCGTCATGATGCTACGATTGATAATATTTTCACTTTATACTTTAGAAGAAATTATCCACATTATCATGATGTTGAAAATTCATTATTATTATTTGAAATTCCTCCCCGAAGAACACGAAGACACACACCTTAACCCAACCAGCATTTAGCCATCTACCGGCATCAACTGAAGTTACATTATTTCCTATCTCTAACTCCTCCTCTCGAGAACATATTTTCGAGTTCCGCCGGTTCCTTTTTATTTTCTATGCTCGGGAGGATGTCCTGGTTTGAGGAGGGACTCCCTCAGCACCGGCGTGTAGCCTACTCCTTTCGAAGAATGCCTCACTGTAAGGGAACCTTCTTTACGTCCCTTCCACAGGACGGGATGTCACGGCGACTCCCTTTGCCCTGTGGGCCATTATGGTGAGATCCAATATTCAATTCCAGGGCGTATTTGTTCACATTAAATAAATGTTTTTATTTGATTGGCAAATAATTTTGCATTCTTAGTATCGTGGCAAGAGTTGGTTATTTTTCTAAAAAGTTTAAATTAAAAAAAAATAATAAAAACCCTTTAAAAATCACATCTCTCAATATCGCATAAATATCAAATTTTAGTTAGTAATTTGCGAGTATTGTATTGCTTTTATCTCGATTGAATCTTATCCAAAATCTTTTTCACGCTAAGAGCGAGAGAGAGAGAGAGAGACAAGAGCAACGGTGCCTGCAATGTTGACAACTCTATTAAAGTGTCGTATATTTAATGTCAAGGCAGGAAGGATACAGAGAGAAATTGAGGAGTGAGGTCAGGATTCAAACTCTCCCTCAGGATCTGATAACTTGCTCCTGTTCCACTTGGAAACTCCCAGGTTAAACTGCAAGCAAACTAAACACAAAACTATTTCCTACGTTTAGAATTTATTAAAGAATTCAGGCAAAATAAAAAATTTAAATGATTGAAGTTTTTATTTTATTTAACATGCACTAAAAAAAGTAAAATAAATTTTTATAAAAGCGAGAGCGCTAAAATCTTTATAAGATTAAAAAAACAATATATCCAAATCAAAAGTATCGATTTTGAGAAAATCGAGAAAAAAAAAACTGAAAAGTACTATATAGTAATATTTAACCATTTTTATTCAAATGCTTCGAGATGCAGGCTTAAATATTTCAACCTCGTAGACCTTTCCGTTCTTGAGATATTCTGTACTCAGAGAAACAGACAACATAACACTTTTCAGGATCCACTTTTTTGAATCAGGAACTCTCAAAACGTGTATTTCCTTAAAAATCTCGCTATAGAATTTTTGACGATAACCGGAATACTTTCTCTCTAAATATTTATAGATAATAGAAAATAAAAATAAAATTTAACCTGCGGACTTTTTTTTTAACTTACTAAAGCTTTAAATTTAATTAAGTGTTCTGCAGCATCTCTCTCTTCTTAATTTAAATTTATAGAGTGTACAAGTTGAGTACTTGAGAACGAATGAAGAAGTCTCACTAATTGGTGGGATTGTACCTTGAGTTTGAGATGTTCATGTACATGTGCTAATATCACGGCGAAAAGGCCAAGTTGATAAACTGCTAATTAGTTTTGGCAAGTGTCCTTATGACGTGAGGGTCCAATTGCCAGAATTTGCATAAAATGTTACTACGACCAACAACAAACACTCCAAGTCACAAGTCCTTAGGGAAATTATCAAGTCACAACTATCCAAGATTGTTTATCAAAGTTGCTTTAATTGACTTAACGTGGGTCGTTTTTTTTTTTTGAAAATAATCTTGATTCATTTTCTTTTATCTCGTAAATGATTTCGGAAACAAAATTTTGTCAAGAAATAACAAGTCTATGCTTTTTTCTCTAAAATTATATGAGACTGGGGGAGGGGGGATAATAAAGATGAATCGATTAAGAATGAATGAGTCCAAGATAAGTCTCTACCTTTTTATTAATTTTTTATTAACTGCCTTTATCCTTTTTTTATTTTTTTTGAAATTCCTATCGGGATCCCCGTTTATTTACCCGAGGTGCTTACGTGTACGAAGACACACACCTCAAACCCAACCGGCCTCTGGCCGTAGCCATCTACCGGCACCCCGTGAAGTTACATCATTTCCTATCTCTAGCTCCTCCTCCTGCTCTCGTCTCTAGCTAGTTCTCTAGCTAGTGAACTAATCCTTATTTCTGGTTCCAACCGGCTCCTTATATCCAACCTCTTCTATGCTAGGGAGGATGTCCTAGTTTGAGGAGGGACTCCCTCAGCACCGGCGTGTAGCATCACTGAGAGGGAACCTTCTTTACGTCCCTTCCACAGGACGGGATGTCACAGCAACTCCCTCTCCTCGTAGAGTTGCCTGAGGGCTATTGTGGAAAGATCCTATATTCCAATCCAGGGCTTGCTTGAGGATTTGTTTACATTAAATAAATATTTTTATTTAATGAAAAATCCCGCATGCCAAGGATTTGAACAGGGATCTTCTTTGCAGAAGCTGACACCCTAGCTCACTACACCAGCGAGCCCTCCCTTTATCCTTTGTCTTTAGCCATCAGCACATGAATCTCAATACAATATTTTTTTGTTAGTAAGATAGCTATATTTCTGTTATCCAGGGGTCGGGGACCCGCGGCTCTTTTATCCAAATTGTGTGGCTCTTCAGCTTGTCCGAAATAATATATTTATTGAACAAATATTTTAACTTTTATAATAATTCTATTTCGTAAAAATATGTTTATAAAGGTCTGATGGCCTGGAGTAGACCATCGAGTATCCGATTGACTTGATCAAAGAAAGAGGTCAAGTGTGGGGCAAAAAAGATTCAGAGTTCGATTGGTCTTACAATATTAGAGAAGGAAATGAGCGGGACAACTTGCAAAAAACAAATTTTTTTTTAATAATATTTATTTATTCCAATAAATCCGAAATGTTTTTTTTTTACATATAGAGACTCTGTATACTGTTAGCTCCTTTACTTAGGGAATATAAATAAATATCGCCCACTTGGTATTTCTACCTTTATACCGAACGTCCTTCGCCCCAGCTCGAATTTTATTCATTTGATACCAAATGACTTAAATAAAAATCCTGGACCCTCAATTGATAAATTAAACATAATGAGTATCGTTAAAAATCTTAAATGGCCTAAGTTGCCGAAAAGACTGTGAATCGAGTGTGAATGAGAAAAGTGTAAATGTTTTTTATAAAAAAAAAAAATATATAAATAATAAATAAATAAATATATCGGGCCGTCTTCACCGCAAGGGAGAAGTCTTGATTCGAGTCCAGTGGGCAAGATTCTCCCAAACAAAAAACAAACTTATCTCGCAAATTTATATTGGGAACGATTCAAAGGGAATAGAGCGTCTTTTATTAGGCTGTCTCCTCTGATAGCTTTGATTTTTGGTATTAAGGGGGAACGGGTCCGAAGGTGTTACATCTTTTTTCCGATAAGATGGCGTTGTGTGTCATAAAAGTATGCCCAAAAATCAAGTAATTCAAAAATTTGCCAAGAGATGTCAGAATGGTACTAATAATATTTAATCATTTGTTGATTTTCATTGATCTTTTAACAATAAATACTTTATAAAAGTTATTATATATTATGTATCTTTTATAAAAGCATAAAAATATGTAAATATAGGCCAGATATAGGCTAATACTATATGGTCTGTTAGACCAGCTTGCCATCTAATGCAAGAATGCTGAACTAATTTGACAGTTGGTTTTTAAATAAATCATCTAACAATTGTAAGCTTATTTTATAAATTTCTTAATTAATATGTGATTAATAATAACAATAAATTCATTTTTAAATTTAAAAAAACAAATTAAAGATTATTGGGCCTGATTGTTTTTTTGTATTTTCTTGATAACAAAAAAATTAATTTTTTAATAAGTCATTAAAAAAATTATAGCTCGATGTCCCAATAATCTCTTATGAATTTAATTCATTTAAAAAAAAACGCATTGAAAAATTCCTTATAATAGTCTAGTTTTTTTTTTAAGTACGTTTAGAAGTTGCTCCTGAACCCCCTTAATAACATCACTATATCCTTTGTATTCAAATCTACAACTGCAGTATCGAATTAATCATAAAAGCATGAATTTCCAACATTCGATGTGGCTGTAGGCAGACGGACTTATCCTCTAAAATAGATTATTCAGGGATGGCGAAATGGAGTATAAAAAATCTATAAAAATTTTTTATTATCATATAAAATTATATCGAGAAAATGTTTCACGCCTGGATATGAAAGACAATAATCCTCAAATCCCGAAAAATAAATAAACACATAAAAATCTTAAATTTTTTAAACTAATAAAATTTTAAGGCTTATACACGTATAATAGGTCTATGTAGGCCAATACTTTATTAAGCAAGGTATTAAAGAGTGAGAATATGGATAGAATTAAAGTAACTAAATGCCCAAATAAATAAATAAACTTGAAATGTGATTGCTGTAAATTAACTTCATTGACAAGATCTAGGAAAAATAAGAATCGACCTCGGAGATGTATCTATCTAACTTTATTATCTCATCTTCAGCCCAGAATTGATTATTTGCATAAAATTGGACAATGCGTACAGGCGCCACTATTAGCCCCCACGCAGGAGATTCGGTCCTTGTGTTTTTTTTAAAGACAAACTCTATTTGAGATTGTAACACAAACTTTATTTTTCTAGCTTGCCTCTTTGTTTGTTTAATGGAGTCGCCTGTTAGTTAGGCAACCCGGAGTGTTTCCAAGCTGCAGCGCACGGCGCCTTGCGTGTTTCGTGTGCGTTTTACGCACTTACTTTTTTTTTTAAGAAATCAAATTATTAATCAAAATTTTTTTCATGAATAATGTTACAATCTATGGCCATGTGTTTTTTTAAGTTATTTCGGCATCTTAGGCCATTTAGTCTTTAAACAATATGTAATATTATTGGAATGCAGATATGAAATGATTTAAATAAATTCATATGATCCGAACCCACACCTCTTAGCTTAGTATCAATATTGTCATTTAACATCTTTAATCATTCTGCCACGGAGAGGTAGGGGGGGGGGGTTCGTCATTCAAATTGAATAAGGGGGTTCAAGAGTTACAATTTACCCATGTTTTTCCCGAAAAGAGGGCGAAAAAAAATTATAACTTTCTCTCCCAATAATAAATAAATATCTTATGAATATAATTCATTTAAAAAAAAAAAACCACATTGAAAAGTTTCTTATATTCTAGTTTTTTTTTTAAGTACTTTTTAGACGCTGCTACTTCACCCTCTTAAAATAAAGGAAAGAATTTTGAGTAAGAGATTAAGAAAAAAATAAATAAATATTTATCCTTTCTCTTTGCATTCATTCAAAAGTTTTTCACCCCTCCTTTGTTTGTTTATAAGTCCATAATTACAACAAAACCAACAACTGCTTGGATTGGAGAGACAACAAAAATTGCTGGGCTCCATTTTGCATTTAGATTTCTTAAACAAAAAGAAAAACTTCGTTTTATGGTTAAATTTTATTTTTTAAGAGAAGCATATTTTGAACGATGAAAAAATTTTTATTTTCTCTTACTTATATACATTATATAGAGAAAATATTGGATTAATGTTAAAAATTCATTGATGGCGTTTTGTGGTCCCAAAAAAAGTGGGTCCTGCAACATGGTCTACTTAAGTGTCTGTGAATAAAATATCTCAAGAACGAAAAGAGCTAGGAGGTTGAAATTTTATATTAAAGTCAGGTAACGGCCGAAAAGTACTAGAACTTTTTCAGTTTTTTCGATTTTCTCAAAATTCGCTCCAAAGATTCTGATTAAAATTTATAAATCAATTATTTTTCAGCAAAAACGAAATACATCTTCACATAAAATCTGGTGTGACAAGCACAGAACACAACTTTCATTTATCAAAGGTAAGAGAAAATTGTGTGCTGTGCGACTAGTCACACCAGTTTTTTTTTTTTTTTTTTTGAAAAATATGAAAAACTTTAAATAGAAATTTCATAATTCAAACTTTAATTAATGATTAAAATAGAAAACGCCTGTTTGGGTTTTAACTTAGACACAGTATACAATTTCTAAATTTGAATATTCCTCGAATTAATTAATATTCATTATAGGCTATAATTAATAATAACTCTCAATTTATTGGGGCATGAATCAAAAAGTGGGAAGTAATAAAATATCCATATATGAAGGGAGAAAATAATGCAGTGATGATTTTTTTTAGCTTAATTAAAAAGTTTATATTTTTTTCTATACCTTTAGAATGCCTCAATTATAAAAACCTGTATTAAAAATAAAGTTCTTTTTAAATTTAATCCACTTGATTGTTCTACTATGAAAAGTTTCGTTATTGCTACTAGAATTTTAGAATTACAAAATGTAAAATGGCTACATCGATCTCTCACCTTAAAATGAGAAATGAGGAAGCTCAGTCACCTGGGAGAGAGAGAGAAAAAGTTTCGCCGAGTCAAATATTGTACAATACGCTAGCCACCGCCAGGCATTCTATTCTATAAAAAAAAATAAACTTCATCCTCTTTTCTTCTCTAGGTAAACTTTTGGTTGCGGTAATATCGTATTGAATTGATGTTAAAGAGGACGAAATTGTTTTCAAATATTTATCAGATCAAGAGAAAGTTGAGACCCGGAGAACAAAGAGGGGTGAAAAGTGGAGTCTTTGCTCTTATTAAAGATTAAATAGAATTCAAGAATGAAGTTTCGCCCATGAAACAGCTTAGTTGGTCTCAATTCAATTTGACAAGTAAATTAAAAAAAAATAATAGAATTATTGAAATTTTATATTTTTTTTTTTTAATTTAAATTCTTTTTTGGCATCCCCGAAAAAGTGGTCAAAAGTCGAAAACATTATTTAATCTCTCTGAAATTCAGTACACAAGGGTTTTTGAGGTCGCTGATTTTGAATTTGATATTATTTTTTCAAAAAAAAAAAAAAAAAAAAAAAAATGGCGTAACCAATATGGGGGACTAAAAAAAATTAATTGGATTTCAATAAAAAAAATGGATAGCGAAATGGAGTATAAAAAATCTATAAAAATCTTTTATTATCATATAAAATTATATCGAGAAAATGTTTCACGCCTGGATATGAAAGACAATAATCCTCAAATCCCGAAAAATAAATAAACACATAAAAATCTTAAATTTTTTAAACTAATAAAATTTTAAGGCTTATACACGTATAATAGGTCTATGTAGGCCAATATTTTATTAAGCAAAGTATTAAAGAGTGAGAATATGGATAGAATTAAAGTAACTAAATGCCCAAATAAATAAATAAACTTGAAATGTGATTGCTGTAAATTAACTTCATTGACAAGATTTAGGAAAAATAAGAATCGACCTCGGAGATGTATCTATCTAACTTTATTATCTCATCTTCAGCCCAGAAATGATTATTTGCATAAAATTGGACAATGCGTACAGGCGCCACTATTAGCCCCCACGCAGGAGATTCGGTCCTTGTGTTTTTTTTAAAGACAAACTCTATTTGAGATTGTAACACAAACTTTATTTTTCTAGCTTGCCTTTGTTTGTTTAATGGAGTCGCCTGTTAGTTAGGCAACCCGGAGTGTTTCCAAGCTGCAGCGCACGGCGCCTTGCGTGTTTCGTGTGCGTTTTACGCACTTACTTTTTTTTTTTAAGAAATCAAATTATTAATCAAAATTTTTTTCATGAATAATGTTACAAGAGAACAAAGAGGGGTGAAAAGTGGAGTCTTTGCTCTTATTAAAGATTAAATAGAATTCAAGAATGAAGTTTCGCCCATGAAACAGCTTAGTTGGTCTCAATTCAATTTGACAAGTAAATTAAAAAAAAATAATAGAATTATTGAAATTTTATATTTTTTTTTTTTAATTTAAATTCTTTTTTGGCATCCCCGAAAAAGTGGTCAAAAGTCGAAAACATTATTTAATCTCTCTGAAATTCAGTACACAAGGGTTTTTGAGGTCGCTGATTTTGAATTTGATATTATTTTTTCAAAAAAAAAAAAAAAAAAAAAAAAAAATGGCGTAACCAATATGGGGGACTAAAAAAATTAATTGGATTTCAATAAAAATTGGCATTGTTGGGTTTCCGAGGTCTCTGATTCCGAATTTTAAATAAATTTATAACAAAGTAATTTTTTTTTTAAATTTGTCTTTTTCTACATCTTAGGCCATATTGACTCTAAATGATACACATTGTTTAATACGACACATTTGTGGAGGTCCAGGCATATTTATTTATGTCAAAATAATTTTTTATTGAATATTTTTAAAGAAGAAGGATTACAAAAGACAGGAAAAGTTGTTTGAGAGTGGGATGTCATGGGACTTTTTTTTACTTTTTGACTTTTGAATTTTTGCAATTCCTGAACTGGAAACAAAAATAAAACGTGATTTGAAATGCTCCTATAATTTAACTATCAAATTTTATTGCATTTTTTTACATTGTTGAAATTTACTTACTTTTAGTCGTTGATTCCATTCGACGAAATTGAAATAACCAAAAAAAAACAAATAAATGGAGAGCGATTGAAAATGATGCTTATTGCGAGCTCCCGATTGTTGTCAAATAGATTTTGAGAGCCATATATGTGAATACCTGGTATGTCTCTCAAAAACGGTCGTTTCTAATAGTAAAAATTCTAATAAAACTGTGAGAGGAAGAGTGAAATGTCTTCCTCTCACAAAAACAATTTAGGGGCTTAAAAGTCCCCTAATTAAAACTTTATTTTTGGACTTTTGGCCACGTTTTTGGGATTTGGAACCAGTGTGCGTCAGTATAATTTATTTCTCAGACGTATCACTTTAAAATTCCGACCCAAAATATGGGATCAAAGAAAAAGAAAGACTAATGTGAGATATTCCTGGGTAGAAATCATTAGAGCAAAAATGTGTTCCTTTCCCTTTAAAAACTTGACTTTGGCTGACACATGCTTGTTAAGCTAGATTAAAATCCTGGAGCCATTTTCAAGATGATATATAGCCACATATACACTTGCTCGTTTTATAATAGTGGATTAATATTTGTTCGTAAGAATAATACTTTACATAAAAGAAATTTCACACTCTTGGGAGTGTTATTGATGTCAGTTTTTTTTAAAGCTAAAAATATTTATTCTATACTTTTTTTTTGATTGAGTGTCAAAGGTTATTGAAAGGATGATATAAATAAAATGGGAACAGATATAGAGGAAGGGAAAGAGAGAGAGAGACAGAGAGGGATTTTTAAGGACAAGCCAATTGAATTGTCTGCTCAGCTCCAGGCGTTAACTCGGGATGAAAGAGACTGAAGGGTAGAAAGGCAAAAGGGAAAGCAAAGAAAGGGCAAGGGCAGGGCAGCCGATGCACATCACAATGCTTGCAAAATGAGAGTTGCTCCATCTTCAAACGTTTAAATTCAAATTCTAAAAATACGAATTATGCCAAGAGGCTGAGCAAAAGCGAGAGAGAGAGAATCATTTCCAACTTTCTCCTTTTCTCTTTTGTCTTCATCAAATTATATATTTTATGGTTTTAAAGATTTAAACTTTTCTTCCAGTTTTTTTTATAACTTACGATCCTTTAATTATTCTATATAAGAAATGATTAGATAAATTATAATAAGGTTATAAAATAGTACCTGAGTGAGGGTAAACGAGGCAATTGCCCCCTTAGGAAATATTATTTTATAGGCCTATATATTGAATAGATTAAAAATTTATTTTACATTTAATTTCATAATCTTTTTTAAGGGGGTTCAGGAGCGACGTCTAAACGTACTTTAAAAAAAAAAATAGACTATTATAAGGAATTTTTCAATGTGGTTTTTTTTTTAATGAATTAAATTCATAAGAGATTATCGGGACATCGAACTATAATTTTTTTAATGACTTATTAAAAAATTATCGTAATTAATTTTTTTGTTATCAAGCAAATACAAAAAAAACAATCAGTCCCAATAATCTTTAATTTTTTAAAAATTTAAAAATAATTTTATTGTTATTATTAATCACATATTAATTAAGAAATTTTTAAAATAAGCTTAGATGATTTATTTAAAAATCAACTGTTAAATTAGTTCAGCATTCTTGCAATAGATGGCAGGCTAATCTAACAGCCAAACTCCTTTTAGCCTATATCTGGCCAATATTTATATATTTTTATCCCGGTTTTATAAAAGATACATAATATATAATAACATTTATAAAGTATTTATTGTTAAAAGATCAATGAAAATCAACCAAATACATTAAATATTATTAGCTACCATTCTGATATCTCTTGGCAAATTTTTGAATTACTTGATATTTGGGCATACTTTTTATGACACACAACGCCATCTTAGCGGGAAAAACATGCGTAACACCTTCACTCCCGAGGCCCCTTAACTAATCAAAAAAATTGTGATAATATATTTTTAATCTAGAAAATACAAAAAAAAAAATTTCTATTAGAAAAATTCTAAATTTTTAAAAAATATTTACAGTATAAATACCTATATATAATATACATGTATAATTGCAAAACGTCTGTTACTTTGTGTTTGACCAACTTCCGTTCTAAATTAAATTTTGTACCCTTATTGAGGACGTTATAGGCCGGAATAATAAAAATGTTTATTTATTATTATTATAATAATTAGAGAATAGATGAAAGAGAAACTAGCGTGCCGGTTTGAAAATAAAATAAAAACCACTCCTTTAAAGTAAAAGTATAAGTTTACTAGAGTATAAGAGAAGAAATTATAGACGGGAATATCCATTTCGTGTGCATTTTAATCAAGTTGCTAACTAGCAAGTGGAGGGGGAAACACAAAACAAGCTGCCTATCTCCACCTTGGGGGGCTGATATTGATTCCATTCCCTGGAATAAGAACTTATTTATTATGCTAGTGACAGACAAATTAAAATTTTGATGAAGGAAGAGCCAAGGTATAAAATTCAAAAAATTTTAGTTAAATTTAAAAAAATGCATCGCACAACTTTCTTTTACCTTCGAAAATCAAAAAATTGTTTTGTCACACCATATTTTAGTATATTATGATTTCCCCGTCCTTTTTTTTAAAAAAATGTGTGTGTATGTGCGTCTGTCTGCCTGGGTTCAATTTAAAGCATGAAGGAATTAAGCTAGGAAGTTGAAATTTTATATTTAAATTTTATACCCTCCTGAACCGTGAAAATAAGCTTTTAATCAAAATCGGCCAAAGAGTACTACTTTACTGATGTACTTTTTCAGTTTTTTTCGATTTTCTCAAAATTCACTCCAACGATTTTTTTTTTTAATTCAAAAATCAATTATTTTTTAGATTCTCTTTAAAATGTATACTCTCATTTTGCCATTGAAATCTTCTGAAGACCACTTTACTCTTGTATTTCATAGGGAAGATAGGAGAAATGGTTGCCATGGTAACAAAATATAAATATTTTGCCATACTTACTACTTTACATCTTGAAAATGGAATGTACCGTACTGTCGGAAACTAATTACATGTGGACACAAAAAATCTGGTGTGACAAGCACAGTACACAACTTTCGAATGCCGAAGGGTAAGAGAAAGTTGTGCGCTGTGCGCCAGTCACACCAGATTTTTATTTTCTCTTACTGTAACTCATTAGTTTCCAAACTTTATGTTACAACGCCTGTCTTAAAAAATTTAATCCTATGGCGCCTTCCCTCCGCCCCCATTTTATAATATAATACAAAAACAAAAATGTTTAATGATAAAAAATATAAATTTATATAAAAATATTTTTTCTTATTTATAAAACAAGCAACCATTTGAAAAATTCTTCGTGTGGCTCCTTTGTCTTCGTAATTTAATTCAATTATGTTGAAATGTTTTGATACATAAACCTTCTTATCCAGGATTAAAGAGATTCCAAATACTAATTGGTAGAACTCAAAATATTTACATTAAACAGAGCATCTCCCCTCACCTGAGGGCCCTCCCACCAATTAGTTATTATCTCAATGGCGAGGTTCAAGCATATATAGAGATTTCATTTTTCACCAAATTGCTTTATAAAGACATTAATTTTTCTTTGTACCAAAATTTTAAATAAACAACCTTCTTTGTGAAAATAATTAAGAATATTCTAAAAATATTTTCCTTTAGTTAGAAAATATTAAAATGTCCAGGTTAATTATTATTTTTTTTTTTTTTTAATAACGAACAGCTTCTTACTTAACCTAGTCTAAAGATAATGGATTTTTTTAAAAGCATTTTAAGAATAAGAAAACTTATAAAAAAGGTAAAATAATTTTTAAGTTGGAATAAAAAGAGTTGAAAAATTTCCAAATATTATTTTTTGTCACTCACAGTGACGCTTGAATATCACAAAAAGTGGCGGTATATAAACGCTTTAATAGATGTTGACCGAAGCTTTTTTTTCCTATTCAATCTAACTTCTAAAGATTAAGTCTCTTCCTTCCTTCTCTCTATTCTCTCTCTTTCCTTTTAATCCCTTTTCCATTAACCATTTTGCAAATTTGAATATTTGACGATAATTCATTGTTTTTGTTTGTTTCTGACGTTCTCTCAAAGTTTGTTCCTAGTAATAATAAATTATTAAGTATTTAGTGAATTAAATTCATCAAAATATTTTGCATCTCTATGAATAAATTATGAACTTTTTTGTTTTTTACCTCGAACATCTTGAATTAATTATCTAAAGCCTCGATATTAAGAGCACAAAAACTATAGAGTTACATTTAATGTTTACTTTTTAAAAACTCCAATAATAAGCTCTAATAATAACATGCCTTACTTGCATTTAAAAGAGTTGAGACTGTCTCGATTGAACAAGGAAGAATTAATTAAAATGAGCAAAGCCAATATTGTTTGAAATTTTTTCAAGCTCCATACAGGGAAGATTTTCTAATTTTTTTTTATGCCTGGTAAAGATTTTCATTCAATGTTTTATTCAATTGAAAAATTCTGACGGTGCCATTCAACATTTCCTTACCGATTATTTTTATCAATAGTAAATAAGAGTTTTATTTATTTATATTTCCATTGGCATTATTTTTATTTCATATGATCAGACGAGTTTTAGTAGATAGAATAGATCTAAAGGCTTTTTTTTACCTAAAATTTCTCTATTTAAAATTTTTTTCTAAAGGCCTATAACAAAAGTGATACATTTTAGAATATATAAATTTTCTAAAATATTATAAATAACTATTATATAGATAAATATATTAAAAAATATAAGATGTAAGAAATTTTTTGGACATATCTTTATATACAGTACTTATACTTATACAGTATCAAAATAAACATTTTATGCTTCAGTATTTTTTCTTTATTTTTAATAAATTAGACATCGGTTATTTACTTTAAATATTACTATATTTATTTACAAAGAGATATATATTGTTGTGATAACATTGAGTTCAACATTCTCAGGTCCACCATTCCTGGGCTATTTTATTTATTTATTTAAGGTCTTAGACGGAGTTTAAATGGCCTTCGTTGCCGAAAAAGACCTTAAATAACAAAAAATAGAAAAATATATATTATTAATTAAAAAAAGTAAAATAAAAAATAAACAAGTAATTCCATAGTTTGGCCTAAATATTTTCGGTGGGCACACGCACTCCTATAAAAGTAATAAAATTATATTTTTTGATTCAAGCTACCACTATAGGCAAATATATTGAGGCGGTTGGCAGCAAAATGCTTATTTTGCTTATCTCATTGAAAATTATTTGAATTTCCTTTTGTGGATGAGAATTTTCCGGGCAGGTTTCACTTCTTTAGCGTGTAATATGTCTACATCGTGTTTTATTTTTTAATAGATTTTTTTCAATTAAGTTTAAATCCTCTCTATAATGAATAAATGTCAGAAGGATCTCAAAAAAATAATACACTTCTTGCAATTTGTTAGAGAGAGCAATAAACTGTCCCAAATGACGTGGCGAACTGCTCAGCCTTAATGCCAGTAAATCCTTTCCCTTCTGATCCGGGGAAGCTCAAGCCCTGGACCAACATGTAAGAGAAAGAGATTCGCAGAAATTGCTACTCTGGCCGTTTTAATAAAGGTTTTTTTTTTCATTTTAGAAATTTTTAATTAAATTAATTTGAGGATTTATAAATTAAAGAGAATTTCAAAAAATAAATATTACAATACCAGAGATTTTAGGCAAAAATATAATCAAAGATTTAGGCCAGGCCTTCCTCATGCAAACGAAGGATTTATGTTATAATGCAATATATTTTTCATACAAGTGGTAAAGCCCGCCGAAGGAGGGCTTTGCCACTTGCCAGGGGCTACGCCCCTGGAACCCTTGCTCGCCTTCGGCGAGCAAATGCATCAAGTTTATTCTTGCTCATTGTTTGAAAGTTTTGCCTTCGGCTAGCAAATGGAAAATTTTAAAGTTTTAAATTTCCCTCTCTGACTTAAAGTTTTAAAATACCCTCCCTAATTCCATTTCCTGTAACTCTGCCCTATATTTAACAGGTTTATAAATTACTCAAATTTTGGATGTTTTTTTTTTTTTTTGTTTCATTGAGGAGAAGAAAATGATCAAGAGATCTAAATTGGTTTAGCTGGTTAATGGCTTACACTATTAATAAGTCTCAAATTATTTAAAAAGCCTGAAATTATAAAATATCAGCTTTATTGAAATCATACATGTAGACTCCCTATAAATTTGAACAACTTTTGATTGAAAAAGTTTTTTTCTATCTTCTACCCTTATCCAATTAGAGATATTCTAATTCAACCTTATTATGAAGCGAGAGAGAAGGCTTAAAGATACAAATATTTTCTTCAAAAAAAGGTGTTTAAATGGAGAACAGAACAATTTATTTAATATCTAGAGCCTTTGAAAACAGAGTAAATTTATTTTCACTAATCAAAGCAAAATAAATTTGCAGCGAGACATATGGTTCTGGGTGGGTAGGCCTAGATATTAGTTGTTTAATCGATCGATATTAAATTTTAATCTTAAGCTTCTACTTGCAATAGGCCTACATCCATTATAAACAATATCGGCTAATATTAAAGGAAGGATTATAAATTTATATGAAATAGATTTTCCATTTAATATAATCCTTCCATATTTTACTCTTTATTTGTAGAGAAAGGGAAACTTTTAAAACAGTTCATGTAACTTTTATATAAAAGAAAAATCAATATTCAAAAATTTCTATAGCTCTCTAACCAATTAAAACTTATAGGCATATAATATATGAGGGAGGAAAAGGGAATAGGCCTATATAAAAAAAATGTAGTCAATTCAATAATCCCAAACGTTAAGTAAATTGGCAATTAAACATATAATTTGATGAAGCTTAGGAACCTATTCTACCATATTTAAAAGGAAAGGGCCCAGTAAGAGCATTTAAAAGTCAAAGGTTTGGATAAAAACATACCTAATAACATATTAATTATTTTCTGAAGGTAGAAGAGAGGGGTGGCAAATAAACCTTGGCTTAAATAGATTATAAGCAGGGAACGATCCGTTTTTCAGACAAAATAAAATATAATTTCGGGGTTTATATTTCTAATTTAGTAATTGAATATTTGATTATAGCTGTAGTAATGTATTCAAGATAATAAGGAATAATTTCCAAAGAAGAATGCAGCCAAATTTATTTCATTCGATTTTAATAAAAAATACTAATCACTTGCTGACGTTTCCGTTCGGGTTTGAACCATCATCGGAGCTGTGATTTTGTCTTTATGTTTTTAAACAATAAGCAATGATTGCCTAAGTCTCGTCCTGCTCCTATGTACTAGGCTCTATTTCCTGCCATTATATAAAAATAATTTGAGATTATATTCAACTATTTTATATTATAATAATTTACTCTATCTATACTACCATAATAGTTTGAATGTATTGTTTAAAAACATAATGACAAAATCACAGCTCTGATGATGGTTCAAACCCGAACCGAAACGTCAGCAAGTGATTAGTATTTTTTATTAAAATCGAATGAAATAAATTTGGCTGCATTCTTCTTTGGAAATTATTCCTTATTATCTTGAATTTCTAATTTATTAAATTATTAATTTTTATCAAGTTTATACTAGTAGGCCTATATACTGTAGTTTCTACACATACTTTTGAATTATCTACAAATCTACAGGACCTAATTTCCTTTTAAGATAGACAACTTTTGAAGTTCATGTGTTAAAACCAAACTACTAAGGGCCGGTTGCTTCATCCTGGGTGAGTTTGTTAGCCCCGGGCTAAATGGCTTTTTTTGTAATGCAGAAACCCTCTTCCGGGGGAACAAATCATGTTCTGTTTGTGAAGTTTGCAACTCCATTAAAGCATCTTATAAAAATTATTAAAAATAAAAATTGATATTATTTTTTTTCCTATTTTGACAAATTGCCAGCTGTGTGGCTCATCCTGGATATACGAGTATAATCCTGATTGACATAAAATGAATAATAACAAAAAAACGGTAGATTCCAGATTGCATTTATATTATTTTTTACATTTTTATATTGGTGAAGTTAGGATGCCTGAGTTCATAATACATGTTCGTACGTGTCAACCCAGGGCTAAATCTTAGCCCCACCTTTGGACCTGGGCTAACTTTAGCCCGGACCTTGGCTCCAATTCCCCATATATCTATATGAAATTACTCAAAAGTGAGGTTAACTCAGGGCTAAATATGGCGACGAGATCTGATGCAAGCGGGCCCAAGCCTATAACATATTTTATAAAATATGAACATTTCATCATTTTATTGATAAAATAAGTAGAATATAAGGTAAAATAACAAATATATGTACTTCTAGAATACTTCTTTTAGCAATAAAATGATGAAATATCGTATATTTTACTATAAAAGTAAAACTGAAGTGGGTTTCTGCACTACAAAAAAGTCGGGGCTAACAAGCTCACCCAGGATGAAGCAACCGGCCCTAAATGAGTTAAATATTCTTTTTTTTTCAAGGAAACTGTGTTTAATTGTATAAGAAATAGTTCTTGAGGATGACCGAGCTGGAGCTCGATGCTTTTTTTATTATTATTATTATTATTATTTATTATTTATTTTTTTTTAAATTGGAAAAATTAAAACAGTACATCAGTAAAGTATTAATAGTATAAATTCAGTTATAATCACAAAGCGTTTTACATCTAGCGAACTTCATTTGTAATGAACCTCTTATCAAAATACCTCACAAGAATTTTTAAGTGCTTCAACTCATACTCATTAAATATTTGAAGGAGGTACATAGCTGATGTTCGGATGTGAAGGAGAAAAAATGAGCAATGCAGCAAGTTTTATTTCAAATTGAAATATTGTAAAACTAGCTGCATCGCTCATTTTTTTCTCCTTCATATAATTAAATATTATATGACGATATTTGGTTTCCTGTATGCCTATCTAATTACCTATTTACTGGTCTAGGTAATTTCTATTTGATATTTACTTAATGGCCAATAATAAATATTAATTCAAATGCAAAATGCCACCAGATTCGTATAAATTCCAGTTTATAATATAAATATTTATTATTGAAATAAATTATTTTTTAATTCATTTATAATAGCGAACATTTTAATCATATTTATCATTTTTGTAAATGAAAAAAAAAAGGAATAATTTATTCCAAGAGCTATCATTGAATTAAAATGAGCTTAGAGTATGGGTTTGTTTGTTTTTTATATTGATTTCAATTAAAAATCATTTAATAACATTTTGTTCTTGAATGCAAAAACAATATAATGGGATCAATTGTAAATATTAATACATACGACTACTTAATTTAAACGAATTCTATTAATATTTTGGACATTTCTTTTTTTTCCAAAAGATCTATAACATCTTTCTAAACTCGGGTATCACATAGTCGCAGTACTTATTATTATTTAAGGGTCCTACACACGTCCTGATTTGTCAGGCCAACCAGCAGAGCAAGCTGGTCAGGCCCTTACGGTTGGGACGTGTGTAGGCCGGTTAGGTCACCCAACCTGTCAGGCCTGACAAGTGGGCAGTCGGGTCGGGAGAACCATCCAACCGCCAACTCTCCCCCCCCAATCCCTTTATCTGACAAATCAGGACGTGTGTAGCACGGTTGGCCTGACTTCCCTTTCAGTCTGCTTTCGTCAGTCATTAATTTCAATTTAAGATCTCTCTTACGGAAGCTGAACAATTTGTAATTGTAGAGCTAATTGATTATTGGAGAGAGTGCGGGTGTCTAGGAGAGACATAGAGGACACGAACTATTGCAACATGGACAGGAGAAATAAATGTTTTAATGAATTATTAAAAATGTATTATATAAGAAGTGGATGCCAGAAGTCTCTACGGGAATCATAGCTACACCTATTTTTTGACATTTAGATGGATAAGAAGCCATTTAAAATTCTTCTTTACATCTCAAGCTATTGGTCAAAACCTGATCAAAACTGATCTTGTGTTGGTGGTTGGCCTGATCGGTTGGTGCGTGTAGAGGCGAATCCCCCTGACAGGTCTAGCCCAACTTGTCAGGTAGGGCAATTAGGTCGGCCCGTGTATTGGGCTCTTGTCCCTCGGAGTTCATTCATTTTGAGATAAAAGGGTTAAAGTGATATTAATACTCTTCCAGCGGTCATGAACGAATATATCCCAAAAATCGAACTAATTCAAATTTAATATTCTTATTAAAAGTAGGCTTATATAACATAGCAGGTCAATAAGAATAGCTTCGTCCTCTCAAACATGGGTTGACATTTCAAAGTAGAAACAATAGTTTAAAGGGATTAGTTATTGTTTAGTTTTGAGATGAATTATGTCCATGCTCCAAGGCAAGTAAGAATGGCTTCTTATTGCCATTCGACCATTTTTACCTCCTTCAAAAAATGTACTTGGTAGACTCTCACGGTGATAAACTCATGATTTTTACTTTCTCTTACCCTATATATGAAATATATAGAGAGAAAGTATTGGACTCATTTTATTTAATTTTTCTAGAGCTGCCTCAAGTTTTAAAAACCATTCCCACAAAAATGTAGGCCTATGGATAGATAAAGAGAATAAAACCAGTCTCTTCTCTCAACGCTTCAATTTATTGCAAATATTTTGGCTTCTATAATATTCTTATAGTCCTATTTGCAATAAATTGAAGTGGTGAGAGCGAAGAAGAGGCTGGTTTTATTCCCTTATCTTCCCAATCTGCTAGGCTTCTCCCAGCTTTACACACTTACTGATTTATTTTTATATGTATGTGCGTGTGTTGCATAAGCAACTAATTTATTCGAAAACTTGAATTCGATATAAGGAGTTCATGTATCGTAAATAATAGCATACGATTGTATATACTTCTTAATAAATAAGAAATTATATATAATATTTAAGATATTATATACATATATCGCGTGTGTGAGCTGCGAAACGGAAATTTATATACCCGAAAAAATAAGGGTGTGCCGACGGGTGTTGAACCACGGATCCTCCAATTTGTACTCGGAGTGCCCTTACCACTAGATCACAGCACGGCATTCGGGTATATGAACTCACTCAGAAAACAATTTTAGTCATCAGAAGTAAATAGACCCAAATTGGATACAAATTGGAGGATCCGTGGTTCAACTCCCGGCGGCACCCTTATTTTTTCGGGTATATGAATTAATAAATATTTAATTATATATTTCAGTTATTGTTTAAAGTGTATAAGACCTCAGTTACTGAAAGACTTTAAAAAAATATATAAGGAAGTAGTGTGACTTGCTTGATTACGCCACTTGTTTTATAATACTATTGAAAAAAAAAATTGTTTCTATCAGAATTTGAATGATCTACAATTTTTTTATACATAATCAATAATAAAATCATATTATGAACAAATTTTATTAAATGAAAAATATCGACAAACATATCCAAGCCCTAAGAACATCGTGTTTCTATTATCTAAGGTTCTCAAACATTATTTCAATTAAAATTACAATCATTATTAATTATTCATTCATTCAAAATAAATATTTACCATAGTTTGGCTTGAATAAACATATGGATAATAGACTAATAATGAGAGAATGGTGTGCTTATCTATAAATAACATCATATACAGGTTTGTTAATATCAGGTGGTAGGCGGCAGTTGTGTGAAATTGACCATTGAATTTATTGATAGGTGTAAAATGAACAAAATTTTTTTTTTTTTGTTAATTAATCTAAGTTTACTAAAATACAATAGATGAATTGTGAATAAGGATTTTCGATAGTCAAATGGATTTCAAGCTCTTATTTCTAATCTGAAACAAATTGTTGCAATATTTTAATCGCTATGATATCGCTATCAATCCAATTGAAATAAATAGAGAATAGGGGTCTAAATGGCCTTCAATGCCGAAAAAGACCTTTAAGGTGCGATCGCACCGGAACCGGACTTGTATTTACTGACTAGGGCTCTAACCGAGTCCGATTTGAGGGAGGTCACACACCGAAACCTCACTGGAGTGACGTCATCTTCCATCTGTGTTATTTGATATAAGAGTATGACGCGTATGACGTATAAATTTATGTTAATGTTAGAACTGTTTCTGATCATGCAGAGAAAACTCTAGAACCAATATAAACCCTCAAGCAGGCACTGGATTGGAATATTGGATCTCACTACAATAGCCCCCAGGTAACTCTACGAGGAGAGGGAGTTGCTGTGACATCCCGTCCTGTGGAAGGGACGTAAAGAAGATTCCCTCTCAGTGATGCATTCTTCGAAAGGAGTAGGCTACACGCCGGTGCTGAGGGAGTCCCTCCTCAACTAGGACATCCTCCCTAGCATAGAAGAGGTTGGATATAAGGAGCCGGTGGAACCAGAAATAAGGATTAGTTCACTAGCTAGAGACGAAAGCAGGAGGGGAGGAGTTAAAGATAGGAAATGATGTAACTTCACGGGGTGCCGGTAGAAGGGTACGGCCAGATGCCGGTTGGGTTTGAGGTGAGTGTCTTCGTACACGAAAGCACCTCGGGTAAATAAACGGGGATCCCGACAGGAATTTCAAATAATAAATAGCCCTCGGGGCTTGGCGTAGAGGTTAGCGTGCTAACCTCGTATACCAAACGTTGCCCCAGGCAGACCGATGATTTTATTTAAGCCACTTGGATACCAAATGGCTTAAATAAGAATGCCTGGACCCCAAATAAATATATATTATATAAATATGAGTATCGTTTAAAGTCTTAAATGGCCTAAGTTGCCGAAAAGACTGTGTGTATGTGTGTGTGAATGTGAGTGTGAATGAGAAAAAAGTGTGTTAAAAAAAAAAAAAAAATATCATAATAGGTTAGAATCTATTAAGTAGGCCTACTAACGTCCAGGAAATTTAAATTAATATTTAATCCTTTTTAATTGGGCATAGAATTGAGAGGATATTTTATTAATATGTTGTCATCTTTTTCTGATATTATCAGAAATTTCCTGTGTAAAAAAATATTTAATATATCAGAGGAAAAACCTTTATAATTGATATTTCCTGATTTACAATAATTTTTTTAATATTTAAATGATCATGTATTGAACAACGTAAGAATATCAATCTCTTTAATATAGGCCTAAATATAATTATTATTTTTGGAGGGGAAATTTGCATTTTTTTAAGTGACATTCAACGAAAATACCGGACTTTAATCGACTAAAACCCCTCCTCTGTAGTCTGGAGTGTGTGTATAGTTATTATTTCTAAATATTTTTCGAGATCTATTATTTGAATAAGATAATAGTATTCAAAATACCTCGATTCGGACTTTAACTGAGTCATAGATATATTTAACAAGACATGTGAGTGTTCTTTATTGATGAGGCCAAACATCCCATGGCCCCTGGGAATCGCCATTGCAATGGATAGCACGCCTATGCCCCGGAAGGCGGAGATCCTGGGTTCGATTCCCAGGGGCCATGGGATGTTTGGCCTCATCAATAAAAACACTCACATGTCTTGTTAAAAGTTATTATTTCTGTCTGATGAACTCAAAATGATGTCTGGAGAAGTCGAACCATTAATGCAATTATGTCGGTGGGGAGGATTTTTTTTTCATTTAAGGTCTTTTTCGGCTTCGGAGGCCATTTAGACCCCTTCCCTATTTACTTAAATTGATTGGTAGCCAATTCAATTTAAATAAATTTTTGTCGCATGGGACGAGAAGCGAACTCGGTAGAGGCGGTGGGTTGGGAGATTAAATTTACAGGAAGGCCTCTCTGGGGGATGACAATTTTTTAAATAATATCTTCAAATACTAACTTAACACCGTTAAGGTGAAAAATCATAATTTCTTTAGATGACTAGTATTTACAACTTTTTCAATTTTTTCTGGGAGGGGTCGGTCGTCCTCTCCTCCCCCCCCCCCTTTAATCCATCCCTGAGTCGGACACTAAAGAACTTTTTGTAAAGGTTAAAAAAGCAAGCAATTTTGAGAAATTTTCTCAAAAGAAAGATCTAATTATTAATTAAAGTTGAGTCTACAAATCAGAAAACTCACATTCTAATTATTATGTTGATACAAAATAAAAACTCTTTTGTGAATTATTATACTTTCAATGTGTTTTTAAATAAACATTTTCTTTAAATAAAATCTCATTTTTTAAATGGTATTTAATTAAAAAAAAAGCACATTCATAACGAATGGTTTATGTTGAAAAAAAAATTGAAAAAATATTCATTAACTTCACATTCAGGTTGTTAACATCTCTCTCTTAAATACACATTCATTTCTCTTTACCAAACAGAAACTGTTGTTGGAAAACCAAATCAGAACATGAAACTGTACATAGTAAATATTTACATTTATAGAAATATGTGGAAGAACGGTGTGACATGAGAGCGAGAGCGAGGCTGACGTTTTAATTAGCTCGGGTTAAACAGTGCCATAGAAAAGACAGATTCACGGTCTAACTAAACCAGGGAATTCATTAAAGGCCGAAGCTAAACAAACAGCTACACCAAAAAAAAGGCTGAGGGAGGAAATTGCAATCCTTCACCTCCACTCACGCTCCCTTATCTTTGCTCACAAAATGTATTAACAAGAACAAAATTAACTAGTTTGTCACAACACAACTAATTCATCGCATTGTTTCAATTTAATGAATTCGTAAATTGAAACAGGATTTTAAATAAAACTAGCCACACCACCCTCCTTCGGCGTGTTTCGTCTACGATACATAGTGCTGATGGCTACCGGGGGTCACCAATCCCGAGCTTTCGCCGCGATTGTCCTTGCTTAACTGCAACGATTGTCCTTCTCCTTAGCCAGACCTCCCGGCCATTTTAATAATAGCCACTTTATTGGAATTTTTTTTTTTTTTTTGAGGGAAACGCCTTAAATTACGGCATAAAAACTCTCAATAGCCTACAAAAAAAACATTTCCCGGTTATTTACCCCTGGTGCATCGTGCACGGAGGCACGCACCGTACCCTTGTACCGGTATCTGGCGCAAATGGCCAACAACCCGGCTCCCAATGTTTGCGAGTGTCATTGGTCATATCATTGTTGTTTGGAAAAAATTAACAAAAAAAATTGAATAAACAATCTTTATGATTTTTATTTTTACAATCAATTGGCTTTAATTTTCAAAAGGAGAGAGAGAGAACTCAATGCTTTTTCAATTGGAAAATTTTTTGAGCCTCCTCAAAAGAGAATTTGGAACCCTAATATTTTTTCCTGTATTCATAGAATCCTCTATAAAGAGTACAAAATCTTATTTCGAAATTCCGAAGGATAGTTGGTCAAACAGTTACGATAAATGTGACATATATTTGGAAGAAATCGCAACTTCAACAATTAATAATTCAAAAAGTTATAGGTATTACGTGAAAAAAATCATTTTCATGTAATTCCTAGAAGATTCTCTTTAAACATAAAATTTCGTTCAGAAATATCAACGAGATGTTGCCAAAACAGGAGACGGATAGATAGATAAATTTTTATTTGCTCTGAGGCTAATGCCTCTTGGAGCACGAAAATTTTACAGATTGATTAACAAATTTTATTCTCCGTGCTCTCTTCTCCGTTCCACTCAACCCACCGTCCCCCTCTGCTCTCCAATAAGATACTGATAATATTGAGCCTTAGCGTATTTAGCGACCAAAGCTCTTCTTTTCCCCTTCCCAGGACAGAAAATATTTTCTAGCTAACTTCCTGGTTATCAGGTATAAAGACAACTTAACTTATTAACATACAAATGTTGAAACATTAAAACATTCTCTTCAAAATATCTCTCTAGTTTTTATATATTATTTTTATTTATTTATTATTTTTTCAATTCATTTCGTTGATTGTTTGTGAATTGGATTCCTGATAAGACAGATCTTGAAAGATTTAATAACACAAACAAAGAATGATTAGAAGAACGAAATGAAAGGGGAAATGAAGAAAAGGGAAGAAAGGAACGAAGTCCCTTATGAATTCCAACGTCGAACTCAAGGGTCAATTGGCCCGAATTCGGGTCATTAATTAAAAAGCCATGCTGGTTTAGAGATAGCTCCGATTAAATTTAAAACTTTTTTTATTTTTACTTTTTTATCAAAGCTTAAACTTGACGTACTTTATGTAGTCTATAAGTTAAATTAAATATAAAATGATAAAAAGAAGAAGACTATTCTGATCTAAAAAAAAAAATGTTTTCGTGCTTTTTTTACTTTCTCTTGTCTATATAGATGTTATTAAATAGAGAGAGAAAGTATTGCGATCATGTCAAAAATTCGATGTCGAGATTTGCAGGATATACATGATTTGAGGTCCCCTGAGTCCAAAAAAAGTGGGTCCCGCAAATTGGTCTGTCTGTGTGTGTGCCTAACTTAAATATAAAATTTAAGTTAGGCACCTCCCTAACTCGTGTAAATAAGCTTTTAAGCAAAATCCGCCAAAAAGTACTAGTACTTTACTGATGTACATTTTCAGATTTTTCGATTTTCTCAAAATTCGCTCAGATTTTGTTTAAAATTCATAAATAAACTATTTTTTTAGATGCTCTTTAAAATGTATATTCTCATTTTGCCATTGAAAACTTTTGAGGACCACTTTACTCTTGTACTTCATAAGAAAGTTTTCAGATTTTTAAAATTCACTTTCCGGTTCTTCCTTCCATAGAGCTAATATTAAATCCCTATGGGAATTTGTATATTAATTTCGATGCAAAATGGGGTCCCCTTTGGAACTTTTTACAGATTTAAAAAAGTTTTTTCCAATTCTTATGAAATGTATTTATTTAGGATTCCAAAATAACCAAATATGAGATTAAAATTTTGAAAAATAACCATAGTTTTTTTTGCTATGGGAAACTAAATTCACAATAGGTATTTTCATTTTCTTGCACTTTTTTCGGCTTGTGAGCCTATACTGACTTTAAACAATATTTAAGATACAATGTTTCAGGCACATAACAGTTATTTATACCTATCCAATTGAATTATTATGAGAGCTGGATTTATTTTAAGAGCTCGAAGTCAAATTTCTGTTTTTATTCTGCAATGGAACAATATAATGTTTTTGCTGGTAAAATTAGAGAAGCAAATGCTGTTGGTAATATTAAATTTATATACCCAGGTCTCTCGATTGTAATTTTAATACTACGTGTAATTATAATGATATTTTTCCAGGTGGATGATTTTCTGAATAATGTAAATACAGTTGTATGAAACTCCTGTAAATGGTGGAAATTTGACCATTTGTTCCCTAAAAAAGAAATGCTTATGTAAGCAAGGAGAGAAGTGTGTAATGATTTGTGAGGTCCGTATAGTTTTTATATAGATCCTTAATGCCTATTAAAAAATTTAACTAAAATTAAAATATAAGCTTTATCTATATTAATTAACTCAAATATCTGAAAAAGCAGTCCTTTATTCGATGTGTGAGTTAATATTAATCAGGGACGTCATTCCTAAAAAAATTTTAAATGATTCACTGCCAAGAAAATCTTTCTAAATTATATGGGCCAGCAATTAATTTAGGAAAATAGGGAGGGAGCCTAAAAGGATCTTTAAAAAATATAAATTTTGATTGCGGTTCATTTTATATTTCTAGAATTTTATTTGCCTGATAAAGATGAACATAACTGTTCTAAGCCGATAATTCAGCTCGATAATTCGGGTCAGGCAATAAATTTTAAAATACAGTACGGTAGATTTCCAATAATTCGTATGGGCATGGGCCACACGGTTTGATACGAACGGGGTTGTGTCATGAATTTTTTTATTGATGATTTTGAAGTTCTGAAAGTTTTCATTTTTTTTTTTTTTTAATTAATTATATTCCATTATTTTTATTTAAAAGCATTCAAAGAAATGGGAGACAAATGATAGAAATGCGTGTTCTTCCTGTAATTGCAATAAGCGGGCGCTCCAGAGCCGTGACGTCAAACCAATGGAAGAATTGAAAATTTCCCTCTCTTCTCATCTTTTTTACTCAATTTCACTAATTTAGACCTATAAAATGTTGCGAATTTTATTGTTAATCTTAATATTATTATGTAGATATAATAAAACATAAAAAAGGCAACTCTATGGGGATTACCAATCGGGAGTACAAATTTAAAAAAATACTCTCTGGGAACCAGCAAATTTGTACGAAAATACGAATAAATAAGAAATATCGGGGTAGGTTACCGGGGGAGTGAGTTATATTGGTGCAGGTCGAGGGTCCGGTGGCCTGGTGCAATGGATAGCAGCCTATGCCCCGGAAAGGCGGAGATCCTGGGTTCGATTCCCGGGGGCCATGGGATGTTTGGCCTCATCAATAAAGAACACTCACATGTCTTGTTAAATATATCTATGACTCAGTTAAAGTCCGAATCGAGGTATTTTGAATACTATTATCTTATTCAAATAATAGATCTCGAAAAATATTTAGCTAAAATAAATCATTTTCTTGAAATTTTTTTCCTCAGGGGGCCCGGGCCCTTTGAGCTCAAATAAAGTTTGATCTTTTTCACGACTCAGGATAACTAAAAACAGTGGCTAATTTTCAAAAATTTTCCATACCTCCAGATTCTCCCAGAAATTCTCTGTCCGGATCTGGCCTCGATAAATTATTCTAACTCTTTGTTTAGGAAACTGAAAAATTTTTAAATAACTTTATTTAAATACGGCTTTAATATTGTAAGCTATGTATAACTATTTCAAAAGTTGTGTCAAAAACTGTGTAAAAAATTGTTGGCATGAAGGACACAATAGCCTTTTACATAGTAAAAAAACTGTTTTTTTTTTTGGGGGGGGGGGGCGTATTAGTGAGTAGCCCCGGGGCCCGTCAAGTCTGTCTGCGGCCCTGGATATACGCGTTAAACAGGCTTCCCATTTTCCTCAGTCCTATCAGCCACTGTTATTTAGTGACTATAATGGAATTGGTCGCCTAATTATCGTATTTAAAAAAATTCAACTATCTTTTATTTGCAAACCAATCTCATTTAAAGATACCCTATTTATCTATCTCTTTTATGGATTTTCTATAAATAAATACCGAATCGTTTATACCCTTCGATAAAGGAAGCTCTTTTTCTTTCAAAAGGCATTCTTCTTCAAGATAATATGATAAAGATCCTCTAATATAGTTCTAAATTAAGAAAGCAACGTCACATCAAATAGACAGGATAAAAAAAATTAGGCTCAACTCGAGATCTAAATTTCTACGTACAAGTTATGGGAAATTGGGTTAGTTTAAAACTAATTAAACTGAAAATCTAGGCTTGGGATAAACCGAAACAAAGCGTTAGCCGGGAGATGGATTATTCATTATCCAAGTCAACTGGAAATTGAACGATAATAGGATAGACTTTTTATCTAATCTATTAGATGTTGAATAATATGAAGTTCATTCATAGTCAAATTAGTCTCACTTAATTAGTAGAGTAATTACATAAATCATCTTGATATTTCAATTTTTAAGATATTCAAATTTAGTAATTTTATATGAAGCTCAAAGAGGTAATAAGTTTTATTTTTTGTTTTTGCTTAACAGCACCAATCTTGGTGGCTATTGCTATTCCCTGTTGCCAGGCCCAACAGGCTTCGGATCTGGATACAATTTTATTTATATTATAACAATTAAAAACTAATACATAATATACCATTTATTGCAATAGTTAAAAGAAAAATCTATTGCAATAGTATTGAGACTAAAGCCTGGTAGTTAGGCAGCCCAAATGGCAGCTTGTCTGTGTGAGAAATACCCTTTTAAAGCAGACTATAGGCCGACAACCCTTTTTATTTAACAAAAGAATAACAATAAAAATTTATCTTTTTAAATTAATATAAATTTCAAGATATATTGGAATAAAAAGTATCTCAATGTTTTAATCAGCAAAAAGTTTAGTGAGCGTTTGTCATTTGTGCTGCCTAACTACCCGGGTTTAGTCTCAATACTATTGCAATAGATGGTACATTAGACTTTAAACGACTAAAAATAATTACGATATATTTTGGTATCCAAGCATATTTAATTATCAAAATGATTTAAATAATATACTTGAATTGTGAGCATTTCGAATTCCTTTCCCTCCAACGATCTATGAGATTAAATCTCTGCCAATATTTCCACCTGTGCTAAGTTGAGCGTGTAATTAATACTGCATCTCATAAGCTAATGTTAATTGCCTCGTCTTTATTATTCGCCACTGTTTTGCAATGCAGATTGGCAACATTGTCAATATTGACACAGTTCCCAGATGGATGACAATGCAATATTTATTCTACCCCTTTACTTTCAATCAATCGAAACTAGAGTAATTTAGTCAATGCAATCGACACCATGTTTGTTGAGGATCTTTTTGAAAGAGAAAAAAAGAACTGCAAAATGCACTTAAAGTCTGTGAGCTTATTTTTGAGTATGAATATTGTAATAATCTTTGTTTTAAAAATTAAATAAAAGATAAGATTCCATGAAGAACTGCTCTTTGTCGGACACCCAACTCACATCTCTCGGTGGGCCAATGTCGAATTCATCCCCAGTTAAGGCATTTATGGCACCTCCTTTGCCTCTCTTGCAGTGAGGACTCTCCCACTTCCCTATACCAGGGGTATTGTTGAATTATTTGCGGCAAGCCGGGATTTAATGAAACTTCAGATCCATAAGATTTGCAGTCACCTGCTTCTTAAATATATTATAAAAAAATATTTCACTGAAGGCTAAAAGGATTAACAAAAACATTAAGAAAAACTCTTAATAAATGTTCCCTTTTAGCTGCCTGAGGGATAATCATCAACTTGATAAAATTAAATATTTTACTAAACCCCCCAGCAATTTGGTTTAATTGTTATTAGATTACAAAAACAAAACAAAACAAAAAAAACACTCTTTTCTGGGATATACATAGTAGAAAATAAATAAGCGGACGAGCAAAAGGGCAATAAGGTTAAAAATTACTTTCAAGTTGAAATTTTAATTAAAATTTTAATATTTAATTTTAAGAAAAGAGTTTTCACCTCTCTTTTTTTTTGTTAAAAGCTTATCATGTTTCGAATTTAAACCGCCACCACCAGAAGAAACTTTAATTATTATGTGATTAATTATTGATAATATTCAAAGGGATCTGGAGAAAATGGGGAGTAACAATGTTTATTTAATTAAACTCTCGCTTACCTCGTATTCTCCCCATTTATATGTATTCGATAACATTGAAATCTATTGGAGACTAATTAATCTAATCTAATCTAATACTATTAAACGAGCAATGTACGTTTGTTTGGGAGCACATGAGTTCTCGAAAACGGGCTAACGATTTTTTTCAAATTTTAAATATATACTATTTCCAGCACCAATATGAAATAGCGCTAGGTCTCATCTGTGGGAAAATACAAGGACTAGTACTTTACTGATGTTCTTTTTTCAATTTTCTCAATATTCCCATTACCGATTTCTTTAAAATTTTAAATATTTACTATTAGCGGTATAGAAAACAAATTAAGCAGAGCACTTTTTTGGGAACCCTTGAGTACTAGTTCTTTACTGGTGTACTTTTTTAGTTTTTTTCACTTCTCTCTTAATTCGCTTTAACGATTTCTTTCAAATTTTAAATATTTCCTATTTGCGGTTTACAAAACAAAGTACGATTGATATCGTCTTTGGAAAACCTCGAGGACTAGTACTTTACTGATGTACTTTTTCAATTTTCTCAATATTCCCTTTACCGATTTCTTTAAAATTTTAAACATGTACTACTTCCCGTAAATAAAACAAATTACACTAGGATTCGTCTTTGGTTTGGGAAACCTAGAATACTAGTACTTTACTAATGTACTTTTTTAGTTTTTCCAATTTTCTTAAAAATTCACTTTGATTTATTTCAAATTTTAACTAACAATATGAGCTTGGCTAAGTTTTGTCTTTGGGCTACTTCGAGTATTAGTACTTTACTGAGATATAATACTTTTTTAATTTTTTCCAATTATATCAAAAGAAAAAATCACCGAGCTCCAGCTCGGTCATCCCGGAACTATAAATAAAAACTTGTATCATTTATTTATTTTTTATATTTATCCCCAGAAAAATAACTCTTATCTTGAAAAAATTTTATTTGAATCTCTCATTAGACATATAGTATCAATTGGCAGAACCTTTTAAGAATTCAATATTGTAATTTTTTTATTCCTGTCTGCAATACTCAATCAGCGAGGCCAGGTGGTTTTTTTTTTTAATTTTTTTTTATGATTATATTTTTTAAAAAAAAAAGAAGGGGGGCCAAAAAAAAAAATTTTTTTTTTTGGGGGGGCCCCTATCCCCCTGGCCGGCTGGCGGGCTTAATGAAGAAGTTGATATCGGAATTTTTTAATTATCCGGATTTCATTCACTTTGTCAGTAGAATGAAAAATTATTTTCAATTTAAATATTTTGAGAATATTAAAGAGGAATGGTTTCAGAAAGAGGGGACGATAGATTACTACCCGTCTCAAAAGTATTTAGACAATCGCTCTCTTAGGCTATTTCTTCTCAATGAATAACTAGAGGCCACACCAAAATCAGGCATTCAATTTCATTTAACAATTTTGACATTTCTTTTATGTAGGCTAAATGGCTTTTGATGCCAAAAAAAGACCTTAAATGAAATTAAAAAAAAAAATTATTTACCATAATTGAAAAAAAAAGAGGTGAAAGAAAAAATGAATATTTTACTTGGCCCGTGGGGTGCACTGCTAGAGAGGATACTTTTGGCTGTTACCCCCTTCCCCCCTGAAGTCTCTTCACTACGCCACTGCTCTTGACTTATCTCTGAGACGAATACCTATATAAAAAGCGGATAAATGTATAGAACTTGTAAGTAATCCCTTTTGAAATGTTCTAACACAAAAGACAATCCACAATTAGTCGACATCTATAGGTCTACTTTCTCGTTAGTTAAGTTGAGTATATTAGGAATGTAAAACATTAATGTCCTTTGAAGCTTAATTTACCACAGAATAGATCTCGTAGTTATTTTCAATTAGAGATTCTAAAAACCCAGATTTAACGAATATTTGGAAAGAAAGTGGAATTTTTATTTATTTTTCTTAATCTGCTAGTATTTTCGTATGTATGAGATGCTGACGACTAACTAATAATTTGATCAAGAAGCAACGATAATATAAATGTTATAAATTCAAAATTGTAATTGTAGTAAATTAAACTGACCGAGATCGCTATCCTCGTCGCTGCCAGCTTCCTCCTCATCTAGGCTGAAATCGGATTCCGTCTGGCTGTGAGGTCCAGCGTCGGGTGTTGCAAACGATGCCACCGACGGCTCCTGCACGAGGCATGTCGTCGCCGTGTCGGTGTCCTCGGTCGATGCCAGCTTGTTATAAGCTGAAACCACAAAATTATAAAATGCCAGTCCGTATGTGACATTTCGGATTGAAATCATTTCGATGGGTTTTAAAAGAGAAAATATGAAAATCGAAGTTGATTTTGCCTTAGATATTTTGACAAAAAAAAATACTATGAGGACATAAATTAATAATCTTATTTTATATCTGTTTACATTTGCTTAATAGAGATAGTTAAGGAAGGGACAAGAACATACTTTCAGGACCTCCCTGAAGTAACAATAACTTGAATAAATTTTATTTATAGAATTGAAAAAAAAATTTGGCAATTTAATAGATATAAAACTTTTTCATTAGATTTAATGAGTATAACAAAAATGAAATAATTTATTCTTGGATTTTATGAGTGGTACAAGTTTAACCATCATTTATTTTATTCATTTTCCTTTAGATGAATCCATTTTTTTCACTAGCAAAATCAAATTTCAAACCAAGGAAATAAAATTTTATATTCAATATTTTTTATTATTGTTATTCTTCAATTTACATATGTAGAGATTAGATTGCTTTGAAATAAATATACAAAAAAAAGAAAAAAGTAAAAAAGTCTTTAGAGAGTAGAAAAAACAAAATAATAAAAAATTGCTCAATATGCGTAACAATTTCATTGAAAATCAAACAAAAAAATCTATTTGTGATTTGATTATTTAGCTTGCTTATTGTCCAGGAATTTATGCTCTCCATGATATCTTAAAAGCAATGCAACAATTCGTATGACAAAGAGATAGGGAAAAAACGACCTGTTTTCTATTTCTCTCTGGATATCAGGGACGTCATTTGAGGGGGACAGGGGCGCATTTGCCAAGCCCGCCCCCAAGGCTTTGGAAAAAAATTCTGAGTTTAGCCCCCGCATACAGACAAATAATCTCTCTTTATAATTAAGTATAGAAGATGGTATAGATAAAGATATAGAGGGTATATATAAGTATTGTATATAAATTAAGTAGCACAGGATTTAAAAAAATTTTGACCCCAAGCAAAAACTGAAATGACGTCACTGCTGGATATATGTTATAGTTTTATCATATTTTTCAAAAAGGTAAATTAATTTTTGTTTCATCTTAAGAGATTATTAGGAGGGAAAAACATGAAATTTAGACATTTATTGAAAATAGAAACATAATTAATAATAAAGTCAGAGTTGAAATATAATCAAAAGGAAAAAAAAAACTAAAGAGAGAGAGAAAAGTGTTAAGAATTCAAGGAGGGAATTCGAGGCAACCGAATTCCATTGAAAAGAAAATAAGCTATTGAGGAAAAGTCAAAGAATCAAAGGGAAGGCGAAGAGGAGGGGGAGAGGGAGATTGTATGTTGTTCGTATTTGCAGAGTGTGGGTGGGAAAGGGGAAAAAAATAAAACACTACAAAAGACTTTGTCCTCTTGTAGTTTTTTTTCTTCTTTCAATATTCCTATCTTTTTTTTTTTTGGGTGTGATGGAAAATCTCAAAGTTGAGTTTATAATATTGAAAATTGAAAAATATTCTTTTTTGGAGAAGTCTAAAAAATATTTATTATTTGTGAGTATTCTAAAAGCTTATGCCTATACTTTGTTATAAGACGTAACCTTAAAAATGATTAGGTTCTGGAAATATTTATTTCGGTGATTATTATTTGAAATTCTTACCAGGATCACCGTTTATTTACCCGAGATAGAGCCCTGCACGGGCCGATTTTTTTTGGCCCGTACCTGCCCGTGTCCGTATTTTTTTTTCCTCCCGCCCGCCGCGATTTCATTTGCATGCCCGTCCGCCCGTACCCGTTATTTAAACTTGCTACCCGCCCAGAGCCCGCCCGTATTTTTTCCATGGCCTTCAAAACCCGCTCGGCCCGGCCGCGGGCCGGGCGTGGCTACGGGTCTACGGGCTCACCCGTACCCGTGCAGGGTGTTCTAACCGAGATGCTTTCATGCACGAAGACACACGCACAAACCCAACC